>OZ010796.1:317827264-317997144 GCA_963932465.1 Maratus speciosus
TTCTTGGAAATCCTTTATATCTAATAAGTAACTAATATTTCAAAATTCATATTTCTAGGCCCTTCAGTAACGCACAAATCGCATTTTTAGAACGTTTTTTGCTCCTGCACCACCTTTGGGGTAGTGGCACACCGACATAAAATATAGCCTATCTTGGAGCAAGCGTTTTCCCAATCATTTTGACACCATTATTTTTTAAATCGATTTGGTATTTCCTGAGATTGTGTAGAAACCCCTATTTAGAACGCTTTTTAGAAAGCTTTTTGTGCATTTTCACCTCTTTTTAATTTAGAATTGTTTAGAAAACGTTCTTAGACATCATTTATATCTTATAAGTAACTGACATTCCAAATTTCATATTTCTAGGCCCTACAGTAACACAAAAATCGCATTTTTAGAACGTTTTTTACTCCTGCACCCCCTTTGGGGTATTGGCACCGACATAAAATATAGACTATGTTCTAAGTTGGACTAACACCATCATTTTGATACCATTACTTTTGAAATCGGTTCGGTAGCTCCAGAGATTACCTCTAACAAACACACAATTTTTACTTCTTTATAATATTAGTAGAGATGAAAATTTCAAAGAGAGGGATGGGTATTTCGGGGGGCATGATAATTGGAATCCTGGAAGTTGGAACTCTTTTATATCCTTTGCCGACACTCCTCATGTTATATATCATCGGAAAACTCTGTGACTACTATTTCATTTTATATATCGCCCGCGGCCCTCCCCCTATTTTGCCCCCGCGCGGGGGCACTTTTCTAAATTTAGCCGACACCCCTCATGTGATATATCGTTGGAAAGTCCTGTGATCACTTATTCATATTATGCACTTTCCTTGCCCCTCCCCTCTACTTTTCTCCCCACGAGGGTCCGTTTAATGTAGTCCGTTTAATTATATTAAAAGCAATGATTTCGATAATCGATTGTAGAACATCTCGATTGTAGATTCTCGAAAGTAATCGATGACTGTATCGATTGTGTTTTTTACGATGACGATTTTTTTCGATTGGTAAATTTTCGAGAATCGCCCATCACTACTATTTCTCACAACCTACCCAAGTACATGTTTTATATCATCTTTTTCTTTTTTACCGATTTAATTGTGTTTACATGATAACTTTGGCTAATTGAAAAAACACATCTAAAGACCACCCAGATGAGAGATATGTCGGAGATGAGAAGGTATTTTCTCACGAGTTGAAATCTAGAAAGTGGTGATCCATCTTTAAGTTTGAAGTGACCACCCTGTATAGAAAACCATAGAGAGAAACCTTGATGTCCATTTAGATGAGCAAGGACAATTTTTTTTAACGTTGGTGGTTCCCAACGGCTGAGGAGAGACCTTATCTCATGGTGAACCTATGAAAAAATGTTTTGAGGATGAAATTTTTAGGTTGGCGATATGAGAGTCCTAATCCCACCCTAATTAGATTTTTCGCTTAGGAGAGAAATTAATGAGAAGAGGAAGGCCGCTTTTGAGTAGAGAGAGAGAGAGACCAAGGTATCTCCAGGACCGGGGAAAAAAATCTCCAAAATGTGCTAAAAAGCAGATGATTGGTTGGTTGAATGGGGTTTTATGGCACAAAGTCCTTTTAGGGACATGTTGCGCCAAAATAAAGCGGACGATTGTGAGCGGGGAAGCTCTGGACAGCGATCCTTGAACAGAGAAGTTAAGATCGTAAGAGATCTATATGAATCATTGGGGAGGTGTTCTCCCAAATTTCTCAAAACTTCACTGAACTATTTGTGGACTATTGAAAAGATGTTATTGATCTGAACTGTTTATAAAAGTCGACGACTCACGCATCTTTCTGTTAGATTCCGAGATTTCTAATCAAGACTTATTTATTCAATAAATAATATTTTTAATCTAATCTTAAGAAAGGAGTATGTGTCACATGCTACCACTCATGATTGATCGACACGTACTTTTTTATAGCAGTATCAAACGTTAATTGAAGTAAATTAAAATGCTACTTAACCCGTCAGCACATGCGCCCCTTTCTATTACATTACTACACGCGTGGGATAAATATCACCCCATTTTGTCTCGTATTTTATTTTTGGCTAAATGCGTTTTAAAAACAAATCTACTGCCCTATATTGTAAAATGTATCAGTACTACTTCTTTTAGGGAGAAAAATCATGCTTTTCATATTTATTTTCCTATTTTGTAGCAGTTTTTGTAAAAATCACGTTTTTTTTTTAAAAAAGAAAATATGCAAAGGATTTGTTTTACACCTTAAAATATGAATTATTTCACAAAATTTATATTAATTACATTTAATATCCTTTCATCAATGTATACAAGTAGCTTTTATGTTAGTCTTTCATTAAAATGATTTTAGTGCGTATTATCCCATAAGAAATGAACGTATCGAAATGAAACGTTTCAAAGCTCGCGGGATTTTTTAATTCCAAGAGATATATTTCTCCCTTCCTAGCGAACAAAGAAAAGACATTCACCCACCCCTTCACGACCTTGACAAATACAAGGCAGGTCAGAAGCGTCCTCAAATTATTATTTTTTTTATTATTTAGAAAAAAATGTGATTGGGTAGATTTTATCCCAACGAGTGTGCTGACGGGTTAAATGCTGTAAAAGGTATAGAAATAAAAAGAATGCTTAAAGTATTACCAGAAATAGAAGAAAGTGTGTAATCTCATATCTGAAAACTTTTCGGATTTTTTAAATAATTATAAGTAATTCTATGTTATATGTTGAATTGTTTGCTTACATATAGGGTACTTCCGGGATTTATGCCGCATATTTTTATGAATTTGAGTATAAAGTCCCATGGTGGACATAAAAAAAAAAAAAAAAAAAAAAATCATACTGTGCGAAAAGTAGGGAAACCGAAACATGAAACCGAACATGAAAATATACAACGCGTGTACTGCGACAAAAAATTCAAAACACATAATATTTTTTGACAATTTCTTTCTAAAACATTACACCGCGGCGCGTCACCAGTACATTCAGGTTGAGACGCCGCACTTGTGCGGTAGTTATACAGCGTTTGTAATAAGAACAGAATGAAATTATAAATAAAAATACTTAAAAAAAATATTCATATCTGGACTATAATTAACGATGTAATAACAAATTGAAACTAAATGAGTACAATAAAACGTGTATTAGTAGATTCAAATTAATAATTGTTTTCCTACTTTCACTATTAAAATTATCGACTTATTTTTTTACCTGAAATTTTAATTGTTATTCCAGCAACAACGCAACATCAATGCATTAGAGAAGGAAAAGTAAAAAAGTAAAATTGTGTTTACATAATTTATTTGTAAACCCTTTCGGGACTGGCGGCTTTTACACAAATTTTATTCGGTTGGCACCCTTTTTAACACTTTCCAACAAAGTTGAAAAGTGTTTATGACTTCGGTTTGTCTGTCCGTCTGTACGCGCTCTAACTCCCGTAAATAAACTCGGATCGTTCTGAAAATTTTTGATGTTAGTGACCTCTACCATAGCACGAACCCTATTGCAAATGAAGTTTGTAGCATGTTTAGTTCATTTACAGGGACAGTCAAAAGTTTTCCGTTACATTACGGACTATGGGAAAAAATCGTTTAAAATGATTTTTAATGATGTTACATGCTTTCAAACACAATAAATTGATATGCATTTAGCAAGTTGACTAAAATATGCATTTTCTGTACAATATGCGGCCCAAAAAATAGTTATTCATTTACAGGGCTGCACAAAAGAATTCCTTTACATAATGATATAGAAGTGGGGGGAATTTTTTCCGGCGTATTTTAATTATGTTAAACTATTACATGTATAATGAAATAGATATACGTCGCTAAGGTTTACTATAACTTATTTCATGGATAATACGAAATGCAGAGCATTTACAGGGACACACAAAAAAATTCAGATACTATATTGTACCCGAAGTACTGTAAAGTAGCGATGATTGCTGGAAATGCATTTTTAATTATGTTATGTGCTTTTATATTTCACTATATTTATGCATTGTATATGGTGTGTATAAATGCTGTAATTGATATACAGGGCTACTCAAAAGAATTCGTAATGGTTACTGGGTATGATTGCAAATTGCTTAAAGGGGATTTTTAAATGAGTTAGGCATTTTTACGCTGAACCGCATTTGGTTTACTAAGAAATGTTTGTAAAACATATATAAAATGACATATAGGGTCACGCAAAGAATTGGATACATGGCCGTCTATAAATGGTAATTTCTGGAAATGTGATTCCGGTAGTTTTAAGAGTGTTTTACTTTGAATTAAACTTTAGCTAAATAGTGGCGTGTAATAAAGGTATTAGGTTAACTGCAGAGTTTTACAAAAGTATACAAGTATGTTTAAATCTATTAGTATAAATTGCTGAAAGAGAAATTTCAACCTGTTATGTGTTTTCTTGCTAAACTAAATTTCTCCATTATATACTATATATATCAACCTACAGATCAAATATAGGGCTGTTCAAAAGAATTGGAATACATATTTGCTATGGACGGTAACTGCTGAAATCAGTTTTTCAAATGTTTTATGTGTTTTCTAAAATGTTTACTAAGTTCACTTATATACCTTATTTACCTAAATAACGAAGTTTTGTTAAAGCATTCAGGAAGTGTTGGAAAGTGTTTCATAATCTATGCTTAACGCATGATTTTTCTTACTTGTTTAAAAGTTACCTTTACTTAAATAATCTTGAAAATGCTCTAATTAAAGAAAACAAATATTACTTTTCTTTTTTACTGGTGTTAGAAACAGATTTTGTATGCTCTTGATGAAGGTTCTTATATGCACCTATGGTCCCGAATGCGTTAATAGACCTGATTTTTTCGACTACAATCTACACAAAAAATGTCGAAAAAGTACAGTCTTTATGTAACTACATTTGACACATGATGCAACGAAGCCAATTACACTTCCTCTTTTTTGGAGTAGTTTTCTAAACATTCCTTGCAAAGAACGTCTGCGTTACGCGTATTCCAATTTTTCATTATTATCATCTTGACTTGCATCGTTCTTGCCCTTCTTACTTTTCCCCTTTTCTCCTTTGATTTTAGTAAACTTGATAGCTTGCCTAACATGGTTAGTCTGTGCAAAAAGAAAAGGAAAAGCTAATAACACTTAATCATCCCGTACAAAAGAGACTGCGGCATGTATACCGGAATCGCAGTGCGGCATGTATCCCATTTTGCATGGTGCAGACGTTGGCCATCACAGTTACCTGCCTTCGAAATCATGCATGCATTTAGTAATTAGTGTATGAAAAGTATTTAACATAACGTGTTTAAAAGTTTGGACAGTGAAATCAGGCACTTATGTCAAAATAAGGATTGTACTTCTACAAGTAAATATCGAAATGGGATTCACACTATACACTGGTTAAAATAATCTCATTGCGCATTTATACTGCGCGTTTGACGACCATCTATCGATAATTACAAGAAATACAAGGGGTGCGGCATCTATTCCGGATGCTGACTACTATATGGCCAAACTATATGGCCAAAGGTGACCAGTCACTTGCGATTTTAGAGGTTTTGTCAAAATATCTAGAAAAATACATGAGGAATTAACCTGAAACTGCAGGTGTGTAAACAGTATAGTAACTGTACTATATTTCCGCGAAGATTTTTTCCCCGAAACCCCATAGGGGACCGTCAACAAATTGAAAAAGAACGAATATCTTTTTGATTGTAGCAAAAGCGTTTAAACTCGAGATTATTAATAAGTGGTTTATTGTAATATACTGTGTTCATTTTTATGAGGATAGCATGAATACTCGCGTAGAGAAATTAAGGTTTTTATAAAAACAGTCCCAAATTTCGTCAAGTTTTTTGCTTATAATTTCCAGAGTTCTTAACATAAAAAAAAGTTCTTTTCAGAAAATATGACAAACAACATTGTACACAATACTCTGCAATCAGAATTAAAAAATAAAAATTGGATGAAAAATGAGCAGGTTTAGTAAAAAATGTTTCACTGCGCATGCGCGAATACAATCAAAATAAAATGTGCATAATGTGTTAGCTAAGTATATAGAGTAACTTTTGTGACAGTATCAAAATCATAGCTTGAAAATTCTGAAAATTATCGTCGATAGAATAGGCTCAAAATCCGTTGTTCCCAAAAGGAAGTAAAAAGATGAGGGGTTGTATCCAAATATAGTAGTACATGCAATATTGTGCACGCTATCTTGGCACCAATCAAAAGACCCCTCATCTTTTTGCTTCTTTTTGGGAACAACGGATTTCGAGCTTATTCTATAGACTATAATTTTCCAGCTATGATTTCAAGACTTTCACAAAAGTTGCTCTATATACTTAGCTAATACATAGCATAATATATGCATATTATGATTGCATTCGCGCATGCGCAGTGAAACATTTTTTAGTAAACCTGCTCATTTTTCGTCCAATTTTTATTATTTTTTAATTCTGATTGCAGAGTATTGTGCACAATGTTGTTTGTCAAATTTTCTGAAAAGAACTTTTTTTTATATTAAGAACTCTGCAAATTATAAGCAAAAAACTTGGCGAAATTTGGGACTATTTTTTATAAAAACCTTAATTTCTCTACGAGTATAGATGCTATCCTCATAAAAATGAACACAATATACAGGCCCTGTTTACGGAATAGGCCCATGAAGCCCGTGCTTACCCACTGAGATACGAAAGGGCTCCCAATTTTACTTTTCAAAACTAATTATTAGAAAAAAGAAACTCAATCAGGGTAAAAAATGCATTTTTTTTCTTTTGAAATTTTTTTGTTCTTACTATGTGGCAATTTGTAAATCACAAAAGATATTTTGAAGTTCAAATATCCTCAACTGTAGTTCCATATTTGTCATTTACAAAATAAATTGGTTATTTACAATTAAAAATATAATAAAATACTTTTTCATAGTATGTATATATAGGTAGGGTTAGTTTTAGTTTAATATTAAGTGTTATTTACTCTAAACTTTGATGGTAAAATTTCAAATTATTTAAGCATACGAAAAACGGATTTAGTAAATAAAAAAGCAATTTGTAGAGTAATAGGGGGCCCTGTGTGACGTCGGGCTTCCCCTACTTCCAAGTGTTAAGCGGGCCCTGACAATATATTACAATAAGCCACTTATTAATATTCTCGAGTTTAAACGCTTTTGCTAGATTAGTTTTTATAGGGTTGTCCAAAAGATATTCGTTCTTTTTCAATTTGTTGACGGTCCCCTATGGGGTTTCGGGAAAAAATCTTCGCCGAAATATATGAACTATACTATACTGTTTACACACCTGCAGTTTCAGGTTAATTCCTTGTGTATTTTTCTAGATATGTGTATGAAGAAGTGAGTTTCAAAACTCACCATATCAAGAAAATAAAATTTTGGGAAATCGCGAAAAACCTCTAACTGCGTCCATTGGTTTTCATTTTAAACCTTCACATTTTCAGAAATAAAGGATAAAATTAGTCTTTTTGCAGACTGTAGTGTTTTTTCGGTGCAGATTTACCAATAGAATAGATTGATAGAGTTTTTTTTTTTTATTAAGGATAATGCAAGTTTTGGAAAATCACGTCCTCATATACACGATCAGAATTTATTTTCCTTAAAAATAGTCAACATTACCAAAAAGGCTAATAAATTGCCAATAAAGTAACATCTTTCACTTTTAAGGTTATTTATTTTTTATTTATTTTTTGAAATTTTCGTCTTAATCCGTTCGGGACCGGCGTGTTTTACACAAATTTTATTCGGTTGGCACCTCTTTCTTTAAAAAAGTTGCCTTCCAATTCCATAATTTCAAATATGCTCTAATTATATAAGGCAAATATTACTTTTCTTTTTTACTTGTGCACAAAACAAAGTTTGCATGAATCATTTAAAGGTGAATATATGCACCCATGGTCAAATGGGTTAAATGTAGGCGAATATTGTACGCGTTCCCTGTCGTTGTAAGGGTCTCAAAAATATTTTTCTCTCACTCGAGGAAGTGAATGTTCTTGACACATTCAAGAACTATATTTCTTTCTTGTCTAAAAATTTCCAAGTTTTCACATTAATGCGCCTAATAATCGAATCTCCATTTTCCTATATATTTCGTACACCTTGAGTTACAGCTTCAATTACACAAACTTTTCTTTATTACTGGTGCCAAAAACATAAATTTCATGTACCTTTTAAAGGTACATATATGCACCCATAGTCTTGAATGGGTTAAAAAGAATTTACGAATGTATTTTAACCGTAGTGAAATGACTCTTGCTTACATAAATGAAAATTTCAGATGTTCTAATTTAAGTTTGAACCATCAGACCAATTAGCTTTTTTAAAACCAGTTAAAGAAAAAGATACTCTGATTATCTTCAAGTATCAGTTGACTCTTTCGATTTGATTTTCGTAGAATTTGTTTGAAAATTAAATTTGTGTCTAAAATATGTAAAATACTTCACCCCTCCCGCAAAGAGTTAATTTTGATTAGAATATATGTATGAATAAAAGCACGATGATGAAAGGTGATGGTGGGGGAGGGAGGGGATTAGATTGGTTCTTAAAGTCCATTGAGCACAGCCGTTATAACTTTTTATATCATACAGCAATATGTTTTAATTCATATCAATTCTACCGTGATAGACGAAATTGGAAGTGACAAAAGGTTTATTTGAAGACAGAAACATTGTTTAAATACAGGCGTGTTTCTGGAATTTTTGTGTGGTGTTATTCTTAATATGAACAATTTTTTTATGAATGCATTTCAGTCCTTTAAACATTTACTCGTTAAACATTTACCCCTTTAAACATATTAAACTATAAATTAGCAAGCAAAAATTATAAGTGTTTTTAATAAAAACTTCACAATAATGTCATGAGATAACATTGAAAAATGATTCATTTTTTAAATTTTAAAACTGTGATACTCAAACTTTAAATAGCTAACAGGATTTATTATTACTATCAATATTTTAATAATATTATATTATTCTCTCGAAGTCAGTTTCATCTTCCGGTCGTTCTTCTTTTCCTATTTGCAAGACAAGAGAGTTTCTTCCGACTCAAAACTTTCTCTGATTCAAAGAGTTCAACGAGATTGTTGGCCATTATCTTGACTCTCGCGGTAACTGCGACTTTCGGCTCATTTTGATGTTGCTCAAATAGAAGCCGAACGCGAAATTCTAAAATGGAGAGCCAAAATCACAGTCAGGTGAAATCCAAGCACCTCATTGGTCATTGAGTCGCGTCCTTTTCAGAGAGCAATCTCTGGCTCTAGGGGAAACGTCGAATGGACTTTACCCATGTGACGTCAGCCGCGGGTAAACAGAAGAAAAACACCAATAGGCGTGAAGAACATTTTAACACTGCTCCCCCTTCGTCCAATAAACAGTCTTTTTCGGAGAGTTTTTCCCCGCGGAGGCGTGGCTGTTGCCATTCGGGGGTAAAGTCCATACCCCCTTTTCCGAGAAAAAATCATGTCTGTAATTTTGAAGCGAATTTTTTCTGTTTCATTTAAAATAAGCCATCGAAATTAACTCAAGATATTTTGATGACTTTTTATAAAATGTGAATGAAAGATTTCGAGTTTAAGCTGTAAAATTTTTTAAATAATATGGCAAGTACTTTTTTAGTTAATGAAAATTAAAAAATGAAACTTGTATTTTTTTTCCTTATGTTACTTTTAAAATCCAAAATAAAACAAATATTCGCACTTTTCTATAGAAAAATTTAATAACTAATTTAGAATACTAAAAACTTTCAAAAATTTTTGCCTAATGGAAAATAATTAAAAAAAATAATGTCAGTTTTTAAACTGATTTTAATCATTAAGAATAAACAGAACAAAAAATATTACATGAACAATTTTGTAATAGTATGTACAATAAGTTATTTTGTTTCCTGGTTCATGTATTTAAATCTGGAATTTTTAAATCGATTTTTCACTCACTTCCTGGTAAGCTAAGGATATAAAAATTATGAAAGCAGGTGTGTTTTCGATGATAATATAACATTTTAATATTTTGAGAATTTAACTATAAATTAATAATATGTTTCCCTAAGGAAGGACCAGGCGATAAATTGCTAAATATTGTTTATGGTTATAATTGTATAAGAGTTACAAGAAGAATGGAATTCATTATGTGCCAAATCATGCACGCTAAAATATGCCAATTAGCTGTGAACCTGCAACAATGAAATATTTTAAATATTAAAATGTAAAAAATAAAATATAAATAAAATATAAAGAATGTAATATATATTTTTAATGCTCTTTTATCATTAATTAATTTATTTATTTATGATTTTATGTTTCAAAAAACAATTTAGAAATCTTGAAAGGTTGTTTAAACTATGCTTTTTTTCCTTTCGCATATGTTAAAAAAAAAAAAAAAAAGAGAGAGAGAAAATTGTGACTTAAAATAAATGCACAAGTTCATGCTTTTCTAATCGTAAGTTAAACGAAGAAAATTTCCGTAATCAGGGTCCACGCCAAATTAACACATTGTAGCGGACTTGAATAGCAGCCATGAAACTAGGCTTGATTTTTAAGATAAACATTGAATGTCTGTAAAAGAATGTTTACATTTTATGTCCCAAATTATGAATTTATGATGATTTCATCTTCTAAAGCATATTTTGTGAACTTTTGAAACTACATTAGAAGATTTGCACAATCATTTAATAAATTTTTAAAGGATTTTTCCAAAATTAATTAAATTGAATTTATAGGGATTTTGTGCAATATGTATAACTACCCTCAAATCTTTTATTTAAAATCTTTTTTTTTAGTATTTTGTAGAATTACAAAATATAAATATAATTTCTTACAATAGAAATATTTCCGAACAGAAACTTCCGCTCCCCCCCCCCCCCCCCCCCCCCCTCCAATCTGTCAACGTCAAGAAAACTGAAAAAGATGCAAAAGCAAAAGATTTTTTTTTTTTTTTTTTTTTTTGTGCAACCAATAATGTTTTTTGGAACAAGATAAAGTAAAATATCTATAATTCATTCTAAACAGTATAGCTACTAATCGATGTATTAAATTAATTTTATAACAAGTTATTTTAATGGCACTTTAATGTACCGTCGGGCATAAAGGGTTAAAAACAGAAAAACCTTTTTACTTTCATATTTATTTTATGGGCAGAGAACCTGGAGCAACTTAAAAAAAAAAGTTTTTAGATTTATTTTCAAGGTTTTTTTTTTCATTTAATGCTAAAACATTAAATTCATTATAGTCGCCTGTATAGTCAGTATATAGTCAGTGTTCAGTATAGTCTTGAAATTGGAAGGGGGAGAGGAGGTGGGCTTTTGTTAAGCACTGGCCAATTTTAGCTATATTGCTATAGGGGAGGATGCCTTCATGGAGAACTTTTGAAGGGAAAGTGACCGGCATTATCGTTCTCGTGCAAAGAAAACTCTGAAAATCTTGGACAATCACGCCGCTCAAACCACGCGGGTACTGAGTCCGCGAACTTCGGCCTAAGCTCCTGATTTTGGATCAGCTTGCAAACCACTGGGCTGAGTGAGCCCTTGGGGAGGGGGGGGGGGCAAATTTAAGAAATCCACAAACACAAAGTGTTTGCATAATATAAAAAAATATTTTAAGGTATTTAAATATTGTTATTAGTTTGTAAAGTTATATTGCTGTATGTTTTAGACATATGAGAATTGTATAAAGATATTATCTTTTCATTTGTAAAGCAAATTAAAATAAGTTTACCTGTAAATAGTAGTGTCATAGAAAGGCAAAAAAATAGCCGAACTCTAAACTAATTCGAACAAAGGTTTGACTTCTTCTGTATTAAAGCATATCAATGAACATATTCTATAAAACATACATCCATCAATATGCTATTGCAAAAAATAATTATAGAAGATGTATGACATACACGCTAAAATGTTTTAGTGGATAATCCTTCCGCTGTCTCCTAAGTTTTTCCTATTTTATTAAAGCTCTATTTGTGTTGCATTTTTATTTATGATACTTCACATTATTGTAATAAACAAATGCTTAATGTTACGTCACATGTTCATATATTAAAAGTTTACGTATCTGAAAATTATTTTTAAAATCGTCAAAAATCGGTAATTTAAGTTATAGTTTCAAGCAAACTTTTTTTGAAAGTACATTTATATTATCTATTCCAGGGTGTAAATATATACATTATGCGATACTTAGAAGCGAAGATATATGTAATCAAAGTCATAGCGTAAAATGCGGTATTTTGTGTTATTTTGGAGAATAACAATAATAACTTTATAATATAGATATTACTTTGTTATTTGTCAACATGATTTTAATTTTCCTTTTTTATGCACTTATTTCCACAAAAATATTTACCAGCGTAATATCAGATAAAATCCATTTACTCGAAAACTTAGCTTAAGGGGACAGTTTACCTTTTCAACAATTTTATTTTAAAAAATATGGTTCAAATGGTGAACTCACTGCATTTCAATATTCAACTAAAAGTACATTAAAAAAATAATTGCATAAATAATTAAAATATTAAAAAAAGTTTATAAAAATTCGATTTTTTTTTTTTAAATCCCTACTACTTTTTTAAAAATTGATATTTTTCCCAATTTTTTTTAAGATTTTCAAATGTGTATTACACAAGACTGCGCATGGATTTTTAGATACGTCTAATAATACATTTAATATAATTTTTTTACTAATATATATAGTGTAAAACGATGAAATCTAACACGTCTTCATATACTATTTTTTTTTAAATAATAAAAAAAAAAATACCTGGAGGTTAATTCCGTGCGCAGATTTATCACATATATAATAAAGAACATGTACAAAAAGGTTTAAATCTCTATCTCAAATGCGAAAAAAGCCTTAGCATTTAAAAAACATGAAAGTGGAGAAAATATTAACATAGAGAAAAAGCCATTTAAAGTTTTAATTTGTGTGGGTAATTGCGCTGGGTGTATTAACAATATTTAAAATATCTTGCAATATGATTACCGTATGGGTAAAAAGGAGGTGTCAAAATATTCACAATTAAACAGCCTTTCACCTAATATTAAAAAAGAAAATCGATTTTTTGATCAATTTTAAGGCAAACTGTCCCTTGAATATGTTGTAAAACTTTATCTTATTTCATATATAAATCATAGATACGTGAAATGGAAATGGACTAAATCGCTTCAACAGTCAGGACTGCCAATTTTATGCCCTTACTTTTAAAAATGAGTCAGAAAATGCGTCATTTGTTGAGCAGGGAATTTGAGAACCCCTTATGTATGATATAAATATTTTTTACTGGAGAAACTAATTGTATCTATTTGATCTGAATTAAAACATGCATAATTCAACTGGCTAAAATCATAACTGGTGGTTAAATTTTTGTTTGAAAATTTTTAATTTTAACAGTATTAGACAATATTTTTGTACTCTTAAAAGTAAACAGCTAAATTTCCATCATGTAGTTTAGATAAATTTATAATAAGAAAATCCGTTAAAAAAATGCATTTGTAAATGTGTCAGAACGTTTTGCGCTTGTTCAGCGGAGCAGTTAAGAACAGCCTTAATGGTCATGATGTAGTTTAAAAAATCATAATATATAAAAATAAATACTGTTTTTTTTTTTAGAAAAAATGAGACCACAGTAAATAAAAATAAATGCGCTACCCACTATTTTTAGTTAAATTTCTAGTAAAAAGAAACATAATTGGTTGTAAATTATAAAGTTGAAATTCTGTGAATTCATTGAATATGTTTGGCTGACTGTACCCTCTAACGCTTTAAAGAAATAGGAATCACTTATGCAATATAGAAATTTGTCACAACTTCAATAATTAATTTAAAAGTAATTCATTAAAAATTCAAGAATTTTTCCAATGAAACATTCAAGTTATTTACCGTCAAATCTTGACGGGTACCATCTAGTTATTAATAGAATTGGAATTTAACTCCTGAGTTTAAGCCTATTTATAGTCTTTGAGTACTGAGGTCAACGTGTGTGGACCTCAACAAAATTATACTTTTAAAATAAAAAACTTCACCAAATAAACAAAAGAAAGTTGTCTAGTGAATATTTATAATGTTTTTAACAATACAAAAAAGTTATGATATCTTAATTAAAATTTTAATATACACAAATATTACTTTCATTTACGCAATCGCTGAGTTGATATGTTTCAAAATCTCACTTGTAACCAAAGGTTTAGCTAAGAAAATAAGTCAAGGACCAACATCTGCTGGATTCCTTTTAAAACTTCAACTGTCACAAATGTGAATTGGTAATCAATATTTAGATATTATGCATGGTTTTATTACAAAGGGGATCCAAGGTCCACTTATGTAGACCTCAGTAGCGAAGAGATTAAAGGTGAATTGATACCCTCGAAGGCACAGAGAAAAAATCTTATTCTTTCCTCTCTTTAAATACTGAAAATTGGTAAAATAAGAATACTGAAATTGGCCAATTAGCTGTGGAGTTATTAAATTATGATCTTTTTAAGAAGGTGAAAAAACTTTACAACTGGAAGGTGCACCGATTAAATTTATTTTTCTCCCTTGTATTTCCATTCGAGAAACGGTCTGGGAAGTTTAAGACTGCAGAGAAAACTGAAAACCTGATATCGATCGCCAAAATGTATACATTTTTTTGAAATATTGAATTTTTTTTTTTTTAAACAAAAAGGTACCGCTGCAAACGGAAAATACGTAAAAACGCTTTTTTGTGTGTGTGTGTGTGTGTGCAACTCCATAGAAGACCCAAAGCGATATAAGTAAGCATACAAACTTAATACTGGAATCGGGCATAAATTAACACAGTTTCGCCATCTTGTGGACGGGGTGATAATCCACATACGCGGGCTTTTAGTGTGATGTGATATATGACAGGATATCTACAATCTGCGCATATTTTCTAAATCTTTAGTCACTCATGGAACTAAATTTTGTTTACCACATTTATTGCAAAATAATGGCGTAGCCAGAGGGACGTCCAGATGCACTTGACACCACGAAGTTTTCTTCGCATTGTCAGAGACATTTCAGCAATTAATCAAGGTGAAAAAAAACTAAAATTTTAGTGGTGTGAAGTAAGAAAACAGTTAGGCATCTTCCTGTAGTTTAACCCCGTTCGCTAGGTGGCATGCGGCCTTGATTGATGTGACTTCGCCTTTAATCTTGCGGTTACCTCTCCCATTTAAGATAGGACGCTTACTTATATTGCTTTGTAGGAGACTTGGCGATTAAGATTTCAAAATGCAGAAAAAACGGAACGTTTACCAAGCTTGTGCTAAAACCACGGATTCTCCAGACATGCGCAGAAGCAATCTTAATGCCACATAACTGCCAAAAATTGGAACTCGTTCATTAGGGTTTTTAATTAATATCTCGCTTTATTATAAAAAATGAAAAATATGAGTCTCAGATGCATTCGGACTTGTCTTTGTCTATTCTTACTCAATTTTGCAGACCTCACGCGCGATAGATTTTCCTTGCCATTGCCAAAACACATAAACAGACATCTTTCGTTTAATATAATTTTTTTTCTGCTTGCATGTATGATTTTATGAAAAAAAATCTCTGAAATTTCACAGCTATGCTATTGGGGAAATGCTTGAATTTTTTCTTCTCTATCATACTAAAAGCGATTTACGCCAATATAATAACTTTTATAACAGTTGCAAAAGCAAGACTTTTATGCGGTCGATGAGTCCTATAAGTTATACAGTAAACTCTGTCTAAGGCGGAATCGATCGGGACTGAGAAAGTTTTTCGTGGTAGACAATATTCCGGCTTATGCAACCGCCCCCCCCCCACCACCACCCCCCCCCCCCAAAAAAAAAAAAATCCCTTGAAGATGATGGTCTTTCATTGATTTTTCCTGACTTTAAAATCGCTTGAAAACTGAAATTCAGAAAGACCTTTTGTTTTTATAGATAAATGAGAAACGCTATTCAGTTTCTTAGTACTGCTGTAACACATGCGAATTACAAGTTTACACACACACAAAAATCCCCAATAAACTTCGAGAATGAGACAGAACGCTATAACTGTGAATTTGAGTACAACCTTAAACTATTATACATTTTACTTTCGAAAATATATATTTTGATAAATGTTCATTCTACTAGAAATATTAACTTTAAAATGCAATTTTGCATATGAAAAAATGGCATAAGCATAAATTCCTTAGAATTTAAACAAGTTCTGTTCTTTTGAATTAACTTTTTCAAAGTGTTACGGAATTTAACTAACATGCTCGACATTGAGTATTTGACTTATCAGTTTTAAAGTTTAATAAACAAAATGCCTTTCATTTTTAAATTATCCTTTTTTCCGCCTTATGCAAAATTTGGGTTTCGGTGGGACCTTAAAATCCTTTCCGTTCCGCGTTAGACAGATTCCGCCTTATGCAGCATGGGATAATGTAATTTTTTACGGGTTCGCCGGGACTTGAAAAAATTTCCGCGGTAGACAGATTTCCGGCTTATACAGAGTCCGCCTTAGACAGAATTTACTGTATTTAGGGGCAAAAAAATCATGCTGTAACACATGAAACAAACAAAACAATTTGGACTACCAAAACTTGCTGCATTACGATACTTCGAATTTTTTTATTTTCTGTGTTTTTTGGCGCTAAATTTCATCTTTCCGCTCGTAATCAGGCACTTTAAAGTATCTGACCGAATGCGTTCGGAGCACTTCAAAAAATGACATGGAAACAAATTAACCACATTTTAAATTCAATTTTATATATGAATTAACTATAACTAGCAGGGATGACCGAACTAAGCTCGGTCAAAATTAGTACTTTTGTTAAATTCGATATTTTATTCTCAGGGTATCATTCTTGCTGTTTAGATACAATTGGCATGATCCTGAGGCATAATGACCCAAATTGACCGACTAACCGAATTTTTTCGAACATGCGACTCAACCAATGCTCGTAACGAACCAGAAAACGATAGAATACAAAATTTCTTCAAAATCGTTAAAGTCGTTTTATAGATAAAATTAGCTTGACCCACGGTAACCCAAAAGGGACCCATTAATCTAAATTTATCGAACATGTGACCTATCCCAATGGTCTTCTCGTGCTGGGAAACGGTGTTATAAAAAAAAGTTTGTCAAAATCGTTTGAGCCGTTTTTTAAATACAATTAGCTTGACCGAAAGTGACCCAAAAATGACTCACTAATCAAAATTTCTCGAACATGTGACCTATCCCAATAGCTTTCTCGTTCCCAAAAACGGTTGGATGTAAAATTTAGTCAAAATTGATTGAGCCGATTTTTAGATATAATTAGCTTGACCCTGATCCATTATGACCCAAAATGGTCCACTAATCGAATTTTCTCGAACACAAGACCTAGCCCAACGGTCTTCTCGTGCCCGAAAATGGTAAAATACAAAATGTAGTCAAAATCGTTAGCGCCGTTTTTAAGATAAAATTTACACACACACAATTTTTGCTCGTATTATAATAGAAGATAAATTTATATTTCCATTAAATTACATTAGTTATAGAAAATATATAGAATATGCGGAGATTTTTGAAGACATTTCAGAAAAACTTAAGAAATGCTACACGCAATTCTATTTATCCAATTCAAATAAATGTAGTATAAAAATAGTTCTCATACACTTATCTAGGAAACGAATTAAAAATTCGCGGCCATTTCAACAAATAATATTTGGGATATTTTACATCATCGCCATGCAAATATCGCACCATAATTTGAAAAAATTTCTTATTGTGAACAATCTTTTAGTTCATACCGTAGGAAAGATTACAAAGAAAAAAATATCAAGTTTCGGAAAAAAATAAATGATAACATTTTGAGATATTTTGATAAACAAGAGAGATATAAAATATGTGATTGAGAAATTTGTATTTTTTAATTAAAATGACAAAACATTGTTGCCAGATTTAAATGAAATTCTTCGTTGCCAGATACACCCATAATTATTTTTAACATTTAAAAATAACTTTCTTAAAAATATATTTCAATTTCATTTGACAATTTTACTTTACAGGCTTACTTCCGGCTATTTTGACGATTACTTCCGGTTGGTGGAGCTTTACAAAAAAAAATTAATATCTTAGCTTCTAATTGAGATAGATAAAAAATCAAAATTGTTTTGTAAATCCAAATACTCTATTCAATAAATTGAAAAACTGAAAATGTTATTTTTGGTGAAAATATACCATTTCAACGTATTCGGATATCTTAAACATATTTCCAATTAAAGTGGTAGATTTAATCGGTCTGGGAAATCATTATAATAATACAGAAGAGTCTAGAAACTATTCTCTATTCCTTTGGTGTTTAGACGATTAAAAGTTATGTCAATTATAGACAAAAGAATTATTTCCGCCAGTGCACATAATTTTATAAGGAACGAAATGTAAATATAAACATGACATATTCATGAAAGATTTCTGAAATCATCCATGCACATACACTTTTACTGTTAACAAATCAAAAACATACTCGGCTTTCTTCTTTCTGTTATTTATTTTTTTATATACTTGAATGAACTTGTCGTTTATGCCACATCGTAAGTAGTTAGACAAGATTTCTCCCTAAATCGTCTGGAAGAATAATTTCTGTAGGGTTTCTTTCTTCATCTAATCTATCTCCAGTAAGATCAACAAACTGACAAATACGTCACATTTTTTATAGGATAAGGTAGTAAAGAAGCTACAGAAATAATTTACAACAATATTATAACGCATTAAAAATAATTTGCCAAAGGCTTTCACTAGGGATTTTCATTTTATAAAAATAAATACAGAAAGGGATTTTTTCTCCACTATTTGTACATTATCTGTATATCTAAATAGTTTTATATATATGAATGAACCGCAAAAATGTCTCAACCTTTATAAATCTCCATAAAAAAAGATGCCGCTTGGGGGGGGGGGGGGTGTTTCTAATAGCTCGTTGCAAGATGCAAAAGCGCCATTAAAAATCTTTAAAACTGTCTTTTGAAATGAATATCTATGTTTTACCCAACAACGTTTCTTAGAACGTGACAAAACGAATTGGATAACGTAAAAAGCTTATTACAAGAGAGTTATAGACAATGTAAAACTCATATGTAAACTGAGGGAGGCGATAATGACTGTTTAAGAAATGTATATAAATCGTCCTCCAGAACATTGATTAATTATCTGATAAACTTAGCTTATAATTCAATTTGAATGTTAATGACATTAAATACACATTTATTCTATGTTATTATGAATCTTTTTTTTTTTTTTTTTAATTTACATGCGATGTAAAGGTTATATTCGTTATTTAGACGATTAAAATCTAATCAAATGCAATTCTATCTATGTTACCAGTGGTCATTATGAGAAAACCATGCTAAAAATTCAGCTTCCTTTCAATGAAAGAGTTACATGCTAAAATGAAGAATAAATAATGAATAGGAAAGTTCTTATGAAAATCTCTGAACTATATCATTCGGATATTTCCCAATGCTCAGAAATCAAGGCTAATATTTTCAAAAATCAAGGCGGACATTTCAGAATGTTAACACCGATTAGTGCTTAATAATCCTCAAAGTACGACTACATCTTTCTCTTTAAGCGTATTTAAAATCAGTAAATCTGGAATAAGTTTACAAAACTACAGTGATAAATATTAGTTACATAAATTTTTATCAGCTGAACTTTTACTCATATGTGTCAGTAGTGCTTTTCAGTTCATCATAGAGGTATCCTCCTGTCAACAATGCCTCCTCTGAGAGATGCCACAATTGCAACCGTCATCAAAAGATTCAGAGATCTCAATGTCATTCGTTTCTCCAAAATGAAAATTTCCCGGGAAGAATTCATAGGATTCATCGGATTTGAGAAATAAGTCTACCTCATGTATACAGTATTAATCAGAGTTTAAGGCTCAAACCTACAACTGCAGTCGAGTTTCATTACAGCAAAGTCAGAGTGAAATACTCTACTGAGCAAGACTGGTGTAAACTTAATGAAAGATACGATAACAATCACACTGAAGATCTATTTATCTTATATTTTGAATCTGAAGCATTTTGAATCTTACTAATTTACGCAAAAAATCGTTATAACGAAAATTGCTTATAGCGAGCATATCTTTGCGGTCTCAAGAAGTTCGTTCTAGCTGGATTCATTTAATTTTTTTTTTATCTGACAGCGTGATAATATTAAAGTTCAAATAGAATAACTCGTGGAGTAGCCCAGGTGGGGTGTCTAAATGCTCTGGAAACCACTAATTTCATAGAGTTTTTCTCCTTAGTTAATTGCTGAAAATTTTGTGATTACACAAGGATAAGAACATTTTTTAAAAATAGTGGTATCCTGAGCATTCGGACACCCACCCGGGCTATGTCACTGAGAATAACTGAATTTCATTTTCTCAATGTTAATATACGAGTCACAAGAGAGTTCAGTAGTTCGATCTAGAACATCTAAAGTGTATTTCATTAAAGGATTTTTGGTTTCCTCGAGACTGACTATCGGTAAATTAAACAAATGTTGATTCAAATTAGGGAATTCCCCCTAAAGCGATTTGGATTTCATTTATTATTATACACTGATTATTATACAATTTAAACAATTGCCTATTCCTCGAGTAAGACTAATGTTAATATATTAAATCATTTGCTCGTTAATCTGAAATGTACTCAAGGTGTGATTAATATCCATAATAATTGTGGGCAAACAGAGCTGCTGCCATGGGCCTCCTGATTTTAAGTGCCTCTAAATTTAGTATGTATTAGATCTTTTTAAAGATGACATTTTTAATCAGGTATTAACTACGTACGGATTATAATTATAAATCAATATTTTGTACTTTTAGAATTCCTTGTGATACAAAAGACATATTTATCTAATTAGATAATTGTAATATTTTAATGAAAAAAAATAGGACATCATCGGCAAAGTTTCAGCATTCCCTCAGTTGAAATGGACCCTTTCCCGGTCTTGAGTCCGTTTGCAATGCTTTAGTTGCTGATTCACTGTTCATGCAAAAAAGCTTAAACAAGAATGCTTTATCTTGTAATGTAAGCATTCCGTTTGCAATGAATGAAGAATTTACGTGCATCCAGGTGTTTTACTGATGGCCCGTTCTGCATAAATCTACTGCATACATTGCACGCGTCAGCGGTCTCTACCAGGGACTTTAACAAACTTTATTTTTTTTTCTTATAAAAAAAAATTCCCATTCGTGCAAACAGCAATTTTTTTATCGTCATTTGTTCCTTTTAAATTAATTTTTGAAGTTATAACGAACTTTTGACGCACCCAGAATATTCAGATATGTAAAAGGTTTCGAAAATGTTTATTTTTTTTTATGGCAGTATAATAAGGGGGGTGCCTTGAATGATCATCATGTTCTGGGTCTTGCTTTGGCTTTATCGGGTCCGAATGAACCAGATATTTAAATCCGTTGCTCGATCATTATTTAATCATCAGTTACTCAGATAATTAATAACATTTCGCATCCACAACTTAAAACAAAACGCACGTTTATAAATTTAAAAGCGGAAGGAAAAGTGGAGAAATAACAATTTCACGATCAAATCTTTAGAATAGACTTATTTTTCATTAGGAAATTATCTTAGTAATCAGTGACTATTCAACACTTTTCACAGGTGCAAATGAGACACGACATGCATTCATGAAAACAGCTGTGAGGACTGATGTAGCACAGACGGAACGAATTGAACTTGAATGTAAAAACACCAAAATAACCAAAATAACTTCTAGGTCACATACGCTATGGCAAGAATACAATGAAAAACAGCAAAAGTAAGTTTGCACATAAATTTGTCAGATGTTTTTACTTCGAGAAATTTTTATATGAAACAATTATTCTTTATTGGAGTGATTTTTTCTATAAATTGATTATCTTCACGAATTATTATATTCTATATGAATTCTTTCCGTTTTACACGAATTACTTTAGTAACTTGGATGCATTTTTATCATTTGCGATTTCTTCGTGAGTTATTATTTTACACGAAGTATATTATTTTGCTTACATTTTATAAACTGTTTACTATATTTTATCATTTTAAATGAATTATTGGATATAATTACAACAAGTAGACAAATTTATTCGACATAAATTTTTATCTTCTATGGATTATTTTTTTATGAGCTACCTTGTTTCGTGGTAATTTGTTGATCAGCAAAAATATATTAAACGAAAAGTGAAAATAGCAAAGCATAAAAATGTAATCATGGAAAACGGGAAATAAGTACCATAATTAAAAAGAGTTCATAGGAAAAAAACAACTAATAAAAATACTATTCGTGTGCATGACTTAATAAAAATAAGTAAAATAAGACAGATTTTAATACACTTTAACATAAAACTTATATAAATATAAAAACATTAAAAACACACATACGTTTCTACTTTGAACCTTGTTAATTCTACTCCCCTCTTCCTTTTCAGCATATTAAACCAAGTTCTTTTGTTCGTATCCCATATTATAATAACTCTGAGAAAATTTCTGGGATTCTAAAGTCATTCAATATTGGCGTTTCTTTTAAACCAATTAATAAACTGGGCTGCCTTTTTAATAAATATAAATTTAAATATGATAAGTAAAAATTAACCGGTGTTGTGTTATGCCATTTGCTGTAAAGATTGCGCAATCGTATATATTGATGAAACTACTAGTAGTAGATCGGTGGAAATTCGCCTGAAAGAACATATTAGTGGATTTGGAGAAGGTAATCTAAATTCAAAAATTGTTCAGCATTCACTTGAAACGGATCACATCTCGCTGTTTACAAACGCTTACGTTTTGAAATCGGGATGCAACAATTACCACGGTAGATTGTTCCTAGAGGGCTGGTGTACTCGTATACGATCACAGACGTTGAATGAAACCTGTTCCATTCCTGTTGAATGTACTCTGTTTATAGAAAAATAACTTTAATTTTAACTGTACTTGATTGGTCATGTTTATTTTTTCAATGGTTATTCTGTACTGTTGTGGCTTGGTGAAACGTGTACGCGTTTTTAATGTTTTTATAAATTTTTATGTTAAAGTGTATTCAAGTCTACCCTTTTTTACTTATTTTTGTTGAGTCCTATATGTCTTTAAATTCAGACGTTAAATGTATGTGTATTGCAAATATTCATGTAGCAAATTGTCATAAAAATTATCGTTTTATGGTTTTAACTAACAGAATATAAATTAATTTTTTCATGAAATATTAATTTTTTTAATGAATTCTTTCTATTTTATATATAATTATTTTACTAATAATTTGCATGAATTGCTATATTTTATGATATCTGTAAGAGTTATATTAGTTCACAAAAATTTTATTATTTCACATACAGTTTTACATTTTATGGATTATTTACAATATTAGCATTTTTCATGAATTATTTTACAATTGTACAGGAATTTTTATCTTCTATGAATTATTTGTTATGAGTTACCTCTCCTTTTGTAGTAATTTACTGATCAGCAAAAAATATATTAAGGGTGTTGGGTCAATGAGAGTTCAAAATCCCGCTAATGTTAGAACTATAGGAGTGGCATGCATTCTTATTTTTTAAATATTTCATCAGGAAATTAATATTTTTAACTCTTTTTTTCTGTATGCTCTCTTCTTAAAAGACGTCTCTTTCTTTTGTAATTTACAAAATGTTTCTGAAATATATACTACATTTTATTTGAAGTGCTGATATCTTACTCA
Source organism: Maratus speciosus (assembly GCA_963932465.1). Classification (NCBI taxonomy): domain Eukaryota; kingdom Metazoa; phylum Arthropoda; class Arachnida; order Araneae; family Salticidae; genus Maratus; species Maratus speciosus. Next base: position 317,850,929 of record OZ010796.1, read on the forward strand.
CAGTTCGTCAGCTTTTAATACATAAAACATTAAATTTAACATACATTTCAGAAATATTTTTCAACTAAAATAGAAAGAAACTTTCTTTGAGAATCTACTGAAGAAAAAAAGCTAAAAATATTATTTTTTTCTGAGCAGATACTTTAAAAATAATGAACCCTCTCAGTACTAACATCAATTTGTTACTTAAATGCCTAAGATTTAGAAAGAGGTGACCCCATACGTATAATTTAGGCCTGCATAGGTAATTATAATGTTTATACCATGTGACGATTCATTTCATTGAATAACAAAATTTGCACACAACTGAACACAAGAAAAAAAGAAATAATGAAATGAGGGAGTCGCCTACACTCGCTTGTATGATAACGCTGTACCCACAGCGCCATGTAGTGAACTACATTTGGCAGGACGCCAAAAATTCTTTCTTTCTCTTGAAACGTGATAAATGATAGAAAGCTTTCATTTATTCCCTGATTGCCTAAGATTAGGTCAATGTGACCCCATTCGCAATTTCTGCAAATAAACTAAAAAATTTAACTGTGCAAAACTTACTAAGTATACAAAATTATGAAAGAGACCTTCATAGGATAATTCCTAGAAAATAATTTTAGCATACATATTCTAAATGAAAAAACAAACAAACTGTGAAATGTCTTAGTACTGCAAGGGTTAATTGAAATATGAAAGAAGTAATTCATAAAAAGATATTCATGGAAAACAATCCATGCAAACTTATGTAAAACATGAGATAATTACAATAATTAAAATGTTCATAGAGAATAATTCTTAAACTCGTATAAAAATAATATTAATTTAGCAAAGCGTCATAAATTGTCTTTTTTTAAGTGAGAGTAAATGTTTGAAATGATATTTCACTAAGAAAAAAAAAAACAAATTTAAGATCACGACAAGACTAATTTCACGTTTCTAATCTGTTTCAAGTTACTACTTGACATTAACTGTTGAAAGAAGTGACATAACTCGCGTAAATCTTATTCAAACTTATCACAGTTCATAATCATCGCAAACGCTTGAAGCAAAGAACTAAGATGAAAGTTGCAAGTGCCTGACGCTGTGTTTATGATACTAAAAAAAAATGCAGAAAAGTTAATTTTACAAAACTAAAAACATGGCTTTTCACATTTGTAATATACACTATATGGCCAAAGGCGACCGGTCACTTGCGATTTTAGACGTTTAGTTAAATATCTAGAAAAATACATGAGGAATTAACCTGAAACTGCAGATGTGTAAACAGTATAGTATAGGTCATATATTTCCGTGAAGATTGTTCCCCGAAACCCCGTAGGGAAACGTCAACGAATTGAAAAATAACGAATATCTTTTGGACAACCCTGTAAAAACTAATGTAGCAAAACTCGAGATTATTAATAAGTGATTTATTGTAATATACTATGTTCATTTTTATGAGGATGGCATGTATACTAGTAGAGAAATTCAGGTTTTTATAAAAGCAGTCCCAAATTTCGTCAAGTTTTTTGCTTATAATCTGCAGAGTTCTTAACATAAAAAAAAGTTCTTTTCAGAAAGTATGACAAACAACATTGTACCACAATACTCTGCAATCAGAATTAAAAAAATAATAAAAATTGGATGAAAAATGAGCAGGTTTCCTAAAAAATGTTTCACTGCGCATCAGCAAATGTAATCAAAATATAATGTGCATAATGTATTAGCTAAGTATATAGAGCAACTTTTGTGAAAGTGTCAAAATCATAGCTTGAAAATTCTGAAAATTATCATCGATAGAATAAGCGTGAAATCCGCTGTTCCCAAAAGGAAGCAAAAAGATAAGGGGTTGCATCCAAATATAATAGTACGTGCAATATTGTGTACGCTATCTTTGCACTAATCAACAGATATTTGATACAACCCCTCATCTTTTTGCTTCTGTTTGGGGACAACGGATTTCGAGCTTATTCTATCGACGATAATTTTCAGGCTTTTCAAGCTATGATTTTGAGACTTTCACAAAAGTTGCTATATATACTGAGCTAATACATTGTGAACATTATATTTTGATTGCATTCGCGCATGCGCAGTGAAGCATTTTTTAGTAAACCTGCTCATTTTTCATCCAATTTTTATTATTTTTTAATTCTGATTGCAGAATATTCTGTACAATGTTGTTTGTCATATTTTTTTAAAATAACTTTTTTTTTTTTATATTAAGAACCCGGCAAATTATAAGCAAACAGCTTGGCGAAATTTGGGACTGTTTTTATAAAAACCTTAATTTCTCTACGAGTATACATGCTATCCTCATAAAAATGAACACAGAATATTACAATAAGCCACTAGTATATTACAGTATATTACAATATTATTAATAATCTCGAGTTTGGACGCTTTTGCTACATTATTTTTTACAGGGTTATCCAAAAGATATTTTTTCTTTTTTAATTTGTTGACGGTCCCCTATGTGGTTTCGGGAAAAAATCTTTGCGGAAATATATGACTTATACTATATTGTTTACACACCTGCAGTTTCAGGTTAATTCCTCATGTATTTACAGATATTTAACAAAACATCTAAAATCGCAAGTGACCGGTCACCTTTGGCCATATAGTGTATACATAGTAGGCATATAATGAATGGAACTAGATATTTGAATTAATAAAATTGAGATAAAAAATCGAGAGATTGAACAGCCATTTCGAATGACGCGTGAGGGAGGAATTCGAAGAAAATTCTGAAATGTTTCAACAGCCATTCCACACAGACCTAGTTGTTATCGAACCGGTGAACTTCGGATCCAACCATGCCCGCATAATGCATTTAGAGATCATGGTCCGTCTGACTTTTGTAGATTTCTAACAGCCTGATATATATTCCATTTCATTTTATTTGCTTTTAAGTTTTCAGCTGTCGAAAGCAATGATTAATTTTTGGTTATAAAATGGAATCTGTTGGTGATCATATTTTATTTCTATCTATTTACAGAGAAAATATTACTAAATACATAATTTTTAGTTAATATGCGATAGAAAAGTACGTTAGATAAAACTGGAAATAATTTCTTTTAGTAATAATTATAGTTATAGCAGTAATAATATATATATATATTAAATTAAGATTCATTGCGATTTTTTTAAATGTTAAATACTTTTAATTCTAAAGTTACAAAAATATTATAACAACATAAATTTTGATAATCTTGGTTTCCTGACTAAATCGAGTAACTGGACTCAAAGACATGGGTGCCAACTTCTATGCCTTTTTTTTTTTTTTTTTTTTTTTAAGTCAAACATATTTGGATCAGAAATTACACTTGACAAATGAAGTAAAGTATGCAGTATTACTTTACATTGAATAAATTCAGCATACATTATATTAAAGGGAGGTTGGACTTCTTTGGCCTAAAATTCACGCGATTATTTTAGGTGCATTCGTAATTTTGTAAATACGTAGCACCTATAGTCGTCGTCTGATCCGTTCGTCTGTCTGTCCGTCTGTCCGCAAATAACAGCGCAAAAGCCACCCAACTGAATGGTTTGAAATTTCTTATATATAATCGCTGCATAATTTTGTCATTTCAAATTTTATGAAAATCGAATCAAAACAAAGAAATATTGATAAAAGTTTTTTTCTTTCTATTAAATCCTATAATACGCAATTAATTCAATATCCTATGATAGGTAATGGTTATAGGTTGCCATGGTGATTACGTCCTATTTAATATATATAATCGTAATAAATTTTGTATTCACGCATTTTTGCATAGGAGTTCAACAGATATTGCACTAAGATCTCAATATTTATAAAACTAGTTATAATACGAACGCACCTTATTTGCCACGTTTGGCGTACAATTTTCGACTTGTTAATTACTAAGAAAAGAGATATCACCTTCGGACTCTTTGCATTATATTTATTGACATTTCAGTTATATATTTAAATTTTTGTGCGTAAAAAAAAAAATAAATAAAATAATAATAATAATTATAAGTCTTGTGAAACGGAGAGTACCTGCAGGTGCATGCCGTGAACTTCATATCGGGCAACCGTTTTTCTCCTGTCAAAAGCATTCTAAAAATTTTTTGTCGCCAAATTATGAAAACGGCATTAAATTCTTTGGAACGTATACCAATATTTTGTTTAAAAAGTTGATTTTTAATAAACAGCGGTCATTTGAATAAAAAAGGTCATTTTTTCGCCTATTTTTACCTTTTACGATCTTGAAAAAATAATGAAAATGATACTTTTCGGAGGTATAAACTCTAGATAAAACGATTAACTTTCTTTTTTTTTAAATGTAGAAAATCGGCTGAAGAACCTTAATTAAAATATACATCTATATTATTACTGTTATAACTATAATTATTACAAAAGAAATTATCAGTTTTATCTATCGTACTTTTCTATCGCATATTAACTAAAAATTATGTATTCATTAATATTTTCTCTGTAAATAGATAGTAATAAAATATGATCATCAACAGATTTCATTTTATAACTAAAAATTAGTTATTGCTTTCGACAGCTGAAAACTTAAAAAAAAATAAAAAAATAAAAAAAAAAAAATAAAATAAAAATGAAATGGAATATATGTTAGAAATCTGCAAAAGTCAGTCGGACCCATGATCTCTAAATGCATTAAAGCGGGCATGGTTGGATCTGAAGTTAACGGGTTCGATAACAATGCGGTCTGTGCGGAATGGCTGCTGAAACTTTTTCTCCCTCACGCGTCATTCGAAATGGCTGTTCAATCTCTCCCTCTTTTTTCACAATTTTATTAATTCGAGTAGCTGATTCTATTGATTATATGCCTACTATATATATATTCCAAATGTGAAAAGGCCATGTTTTAAGTTTTCTAAAATTAACTTATCTGCATTTTTTTTTTAGTATCACAAACACAGCGTCAGACACTTGTAACTTTCATCTTAGTTCTTTGCTTCAAGCGTTTACGATGATTCCAGAGAAAAAAAAAGGTCGGCTAACTTTAAAAACATAGTATCGAGAACAGCAAGATTAAATTTTTACTTAAACGATATGTTCAACGGGACGGCGTTATGTACAAACAGTAAAAAAGATAGGAAGGAATCAGAATATAGCGGAATTGTTTTAGAGAAACGATCTACATCAGACATAAGGGTAATTAAGGAATACAAAAAATACAAAATCGAAAATTTTGACGCAAAGAAGTAGAATCTCCCCTTAAATGAGTTTCTGGTTTAAAACACGTATAGATTAATATTAACACAATTATTCTAATTGGTAAACAAATCATATTAGATGTAAATTTCCAACTGGGCGAAAAATGTCCGGACCAGGATTCGAACCCGGGACCTCCCAGGTTTCAGACCAGATCCTGTAATCATCAAGGTTAGCTGGGTGAAAAAGTTCGACCAGAATCGTCCGGGATAGCTCAGATGGCAGAGCACTGGCGGCTTCAGCCAGGAGGTCCCGGGTTCGAATCCTGGTCCGGACATTTTTCACCCAGTTGGAAATTTACATCTAATAAAACACGTATATTTGATTTAAAAATGCTTTGAAGTTGGCAGCTCTGTAAAAGCTATATCCACGATTGTCACCCCATAAAGACGATAAAGATCTCCATTTTATGACTAGGCTAGCATAATAAAATAACTGGATTGAGCGTCATTTCTCGCTAAGGTTATTTTTATAGTATTTTATAACCAGCTAAGTCTAAAGTTCGGACACCCAAAGTTTGGAATTGTCTAAAGTTCGGACTTTGCTGCGGCAATACTCCAGAAAGTAGGGAAAAATAAAATTGTTGAAGCAAACAAAAAAGTGCAGAGCAAAGAAGCTTTATTACTGAATCTGAATTCATGTCTATGCACAGAATAAAATAAAAACTTCTTAATGAGAATCTTTAATTAATAAAACAGGGCACATTAACTGAAATGTTGAATAGTTAAGTAAGTTACAATTTGTTCTTAAATTGTATGTTCCCTTAAATGTTTTTGTTTATTTTGTTATGATTTATTTAATGAAAATGGTTGTTTCATTTAGTATTAATAGTTTTTATATGGAATTTTTAATATATGAACGTCATATTTTGCATTTTTAAATAGTGACATTTATTTTACTTTTTATTGGAAAAGTAATATTTTTGATGACCCAAAATTCGGAAAAATCAGAAGTTTGGACTTGGCAAAGTCCCGAGGATTCCGGACTTTAGACTTTGTATTGTACTATAATGAATGAAATTCTATGGCTGAAACATGATTCGTTTAAAATGTTAATTACTATAAAAGTTAAAACTTTTGGCTTCCTGACTGACAAAATATGTCCATTTTTCAAAAAGACAGTAAAGTCCAGTAATAAATACCTTAATGCCAATGTCAACTTACAGCAAGTTCTACACTGCTATAAACATTTGCAATAAACTGTTCAGACATTCAGCCGTTTTTGAAGAAGACGGTTACATAAACGTAATTAAACTCTATTCTAACTATATTTTTGTCCACATTATAGTCAGAATAGAGTAAAATTATAATTATGTAATCGTTTTCTATAAAAACGGTGAAATGACCGGACAATTTGCTGCAAATTTTTAACAGTGTACTGTAATAATCAAGAGGAAACGAATGCATATTTAGAGTGTCGAAGAATAACGAAAATTTACAAATATATATTTTCAGACCTGAAAAATAATTTTTGGACCTAATTTTAATTTCTGTTTATTTAATAGCTATTTATGAAGTATTAAAATTATAACTTTATAACCATCTTTCTACTCAGCTGCCAGCAATATTTTTTCAAAAAGTATATACAGCATATTACTATACTAGAGGTAATTTTTTGCGTAACGTTTTTGTTTGTAAAATTTTTTGCGTTTTTGCGTTGTTTAAACATTTCAGAGAAAATCGATAAATCTCTCATTTAACTTCTAAATGATTGATAAAAATGATTGAACTAATTTTTAATGATTAAAATAAATCCACTACTTGTAAAATTTTTCGGAAGAGCGAAGAAAATATTAACCGACCTTGTTTTATCTACGCTAATTTGATCTTTTATAAGAAGGAATCAAAAATCTAAAAATTACCCCATTTAATTTTAAGACACGAACGTTAAAAATGCATTTATCAATTTACATTTGGGGGATTTTTCTTTCCTTTTAAAGTAGTACAGGTAAACTTTTTTTTGAAACGCCGAAGGTAGTTTTATAAGACTTTTCTTGCTATTTTTCTTCCTGCCTCATCCATGCCGTTACTGATTTTATCTAAACATGCCGTGAGACATTGAAACGATTGAAAGGTGTAAAGGTCGCATTGTTTTTCGCTGAATAGTACTTGAAAAGGAAGAAAGTTATAAAAATCTGGAATTGCTGCTTTGTAAAAAATGCTTGAAGATTTTTCGGTTCAGAATAACGAGTTGAATTTGTTATGAATATAAAGCTTACAAAGTTTTTGGAGTAGGGAAATTTAATCTGATCCACTCAACATTTTACAAATATACGATATTTATTTTCCTTTCCTTAGTAATATTTTTTAAGGAATAATTAAATCAATTATGAGAAGCTCGGAATAATAAAAAGAAATATTATAGTGATAATCCAAGAAAAAACATTGAACTATCGAACTGTACTCATTATATTAGACAGCTTTTAGAGTGGGAAATGGTCTACAGTCGATAAAGCTTTAAAAGTGTCTTAGTTAAAAAAAATGTTGAAAGACATCTTAAAAGACAAAAACTATATAGAAAAAATGTATATCGTTTTAAGAGGATTATTTATTATTATTTTTTAATGTATTCGTTAAATCGTATTATTGATTAAGTAATCATTAAAAGATTACAAATTTATTCGAAAAATAATCAATCAATATAAAATTTTTACGTGAAATACATTTAAATCTCGTCTTTACAAGGTAATAACGTTACTCAAAAGCTATAGCGCCTGAAGATCTGCCATTTTCTACGGATTTATTGGTAGAGATTTTAAAGACACTGGCTTTTCTCGTAAACTGTTATAAGAATAAGTAAAGAAATAAACAATTCAATGCACTGGTAAAAATTCCTATGAAAATATATAAAAAAAAAACAGATCGTCGATTGTCTTGAAACCGTTCCCTTTAACACATTTCAGTTATTCAGCTCTTAACTTAAACCAGATTGGAATGCAACGGAAACTCGTGAAATAACTTTCTTAATAACAAGCAACTTTTCGATATTTCAATATGATAGGAAAGCTAACAATACTTTAAAAATAATAACATCTTTAGGCTTCCTTGAGATTAATGGGGTTTCTGAATACTAAATTAAACGAAAGATATTTGAACTATACTAAGTTTATAGTATATAAATCCTATGTATAAATTCTATTGGTCATACACAGGGTTGCACAAACGATTTCGTAAGCGTAACCATCTATGGCATGTTTGCCAACCTCCCCCCCCCCCTTTTTTTTAAATCAACGAAACATATTTTAAACGAGGCATTTTATTTAATAAATAAAATCATGTAGGTTTCAAATAACTACCACATTGAAGTAAGAAATATTTCATTTAAGAAATTTTCTGGTTGAAAGCGTGTTTTTTCGTTTAAAAAAAAAGCGGGAGGCTGGCAAGTATGCTATGGGCATAAATTGCTTAAAGATAGTTTTAATTGTGCAATTATGTTGTGCATTTCTTTAACTGAACTATATTTAATATATCAAGAGATGTTTGTAAAATATAAATAAATTCATATAAAATTCAAAGAACTGGATACATTACTATCTTTGAGTGGTAATTAATGGAAGTGCATTTTTAATTGTGCTAGGTGTATTTTACCGAATTAAATTACAGCTAAATATGTGATGAGTATAAAAATCTATAGATAAGACACAGGGCTGTCCAAAAAAGCACGAGTACATTTCCGTCTACTGTCGGAAATTGCTGAAAGTGAATTGTAAACTGTATTAAGTTTTCTAACTGAACTAAATTTTACCATATTATGTAGTATATATACAAATATATAATGCAATGATATACAGGGCAAAAAGATGTACAAAAGATGATGAAAACGTAATATCCAGAAACTAACACAAACACAAAAGGAGAAAATTTTAGTATTAACTTCGCATCTCACATTCATAAAACAAACTTCATCAGTACGAAAACAAACAAACAAAAAAGTGGGTGAGGGGGGATAAGAAACAGCAGCAACAACACAAGTGTTTCTTGCGTAATCCAAAACCAAAGATCATGTAAATGTGCGCCAAAATAGTCTTTGCAATAAAAACATTTTTTGTTTCTGCTATTTTATACGCTACCCTACTTTTTTAATATTGAAAAAAGTTAATCTTTTTTTTTAAATTAAGATTTGAAACAGTTGTATGTTAAAAATTTGAATTATTGGCGATTTTCAATTTGTTAATTTTTACACTTCATTGATATGCATGAAAATAAAATGCAGAATGATAAACAGGTACGAGGCACAATGGCTCAGATTGAATATTTAGCAATTATAAAAAAATAAATTTTCGAATTATTTTTTCCTACTTAAGATTTTTTTTTTTCGTCCAAGAAGCATCAAATAAGCTTAATTTATAAACATTGCCTCAAAATAATAATGTAGTCGAACACTGTCTAATAGTGTCGGATGTGCCATTCAGTTGTTAATTTACCGCTGTTCATTGTGTTGCTTTTTCCACAATATAAAAAGCATGTTTTGCTCTGGTGAATTTCTTATTAAAATAAAGTTTAAAGAGGACTTTTTTTCATTTTTATTAAATTGGTAAGTAAATTTTCTATAGTGTCTTTTGGTTAACTATCCTTGGAACTGTAAATTTGGACGTTTGTATTGACAAACAAAAGATTGCACGTATTTGCACATATTGATGCTTAGTTTCTCTTTAGAGGATAAAATAAAACTAGTTTCAAATTTTTAAGGGCGCAAAATTTTTACCTGAAGAATAAATGAATTACTGTATATTCAGGAGTTTAACGTGCACCTACGATTTGAGACGCTATTTTTCTATTTTCAGGTATATTCTCTGTATTATGCGTACCCTCTTTTTGGGGAGGCACATTTATGAGATATTTAGCATGAAAATACACTAAAGAGCACTAAAACGTATAATAACTACTACAAGCATAAGAAACAATTTGGAAATTGCACGTCAAACGTGGCAAATGAGGTGCGTTCGTACTATAACTAGTTTTATAAATATTTTTTGCACCGCTTATTGTACTGAATGTATATTTTAAACTGCACCTCATAAGTGCATATCAATTTCATTCTATTCGAAAGGCTGTAGCATCATTAAAATGTACTTGAAATAATTTTTTCCCATTGTCCGTAATGTAACGGAAAAATTTTGACTGTCCCTGTCATTAAACTATACATACGATTTTCATAAAATTTGAAAGGACTCGACAAAATTTTGCAACAATTATATATTTAAAATTTCAGACCATTCGGTTGGGTAGTTTTTACTCTGTTATATGCGGTCGGACGGACAGACAGACAGACAGACAGAACGGACCGAACGACGACTATAGGTGCTACGTATTTATATAATTACGAACGCACCTAAAAATGCTAATGCAAAGTGGGGACATGCGATATTGCCAAGCCTATCTCCTTGAATCCCCACAAAGCGTTTGAAATCATATTCCCGTTCATTCAACTATTCTGCTTCTCTTGTTCATTCATATAAAAAATCTCAATTCTTATGGTTTATATTTAAGCTTTCGCTTTTATACACTATAACACGCAGCTGTAAAATTTAAACAATTTTCTTGTGTGATATGTCGGAATATACGGTAGCATGAAGAATTTGCAAAGTAAATTTTGTCCTTTTTTTTTTGATTGAATCAAAATCAGGTAACTGGATATTATTTGACTATTTCGACTAACGGGGATCTCTCTCACTACTTTTTACTGGCATCAGATCGAAATCATATCGTAAATTTATTGAAATAATATTTTAGGCACAAAAAAAACAGACTGGCAATAAATTTTTATTTTTAGGTGCTACGAACACATCAGGACTACAGGTTGTGATGTACTCCCCCCGCCCCCCCGCAATACTTTAAGCTATTTTCTTAAATTATTTTGTCTAGATTTTAATATTCTGTTCTTGATAACATTTTTATATTAATTTTAAGAGATGTGAAAAATTTGTACATCATTATTATTATTAGTAATATTGCTCGCGCCTTCTATTACTTCATTTATATTTATACTACACCAAAACAAAATTTTGCAACATGTTTCCGATCTCATTTATTCTCATCGAATTCATCTCTTTCGCTTCAACATTTGAAATGGTAAATAATCTAAAAAGTTAATATAAACTGATTTTTAATTGCTTTCATCTGAAAGATATATTGTTAGAAACAATTAATAAACTCTTAGAGTCACAAATCATGCCCGAAAGAACAAATAAGATCAGAAGAGGTTTGATCCTTTTCCGATTTTAAAATATATAAACAAATAAAAAATAAAATTTAATCTAGCAAAATTTATCTTTATTAGTTCCCTTTTAAGTTACCAGAAATATAGCAACAATTATGAACCGTGAAAAAAAAAGTTTATCGAAAGTAGATTGAAAGCAGTTTATCTTTTCATTTGAAGAGACTTCGGATAAAAAAGAGCATTATCAAAAGCAGATTGAGGGGAGTTTTTTAAAAATAAATTTTAAAAGCCTTTGAAGAGCAGTTCTGTTTTTAAAAGAAGCCTAAGCATCGCTGTTATCAATAGAACTTTTATTCTGCAATCATTTAGCACCACTCTTTTCAATTCATTCAATACGAAAAACCAAAAATTGTGACAGGTGATAACTTACGCGTGTGACCGTATAAGTACGTAACCTTTGAGAAAAGGAATGATTTTATTTTATTTTATGTTAGTAGATTTTTATTTAATATTATTTATTCATCTTATTTTTTGTTGAACTTTTTTTGCCCATAAAAAGAAAGAATGATATAAAAGTTTCACACGAAGTCGTGTTTAAAATGATACTTAAAATAACCATAATTAAATGGAACATATATGACATAAGAAACGAACTAAATAAAAAAAATAAACATGAAATTATAAATATAATAATATACTAGGAAAAAATGGCACATTTTTATCTATCCAATTTATTTATAATTTACATTACTTTTTATAAAATATATAAAATTTTATCTCAGAAATGTTCGCCAAATCTTTTTAAGGAGCGATCAGAAATTTATGATAAAAGAGAAAGCTAAAGATCAAATTGAATTAATTATTTTTACGAAATTTTTATGTATATATTTTGACGTATTAAATCTATTTTTTTTTTAAATGAATACCATTTAAATTATAGAGAAGTCAACTCAGAAAATAAAGAGTAACAAAAATGTGTAAGTTAAATGCGAGAAATTAAAATATGAACGGAATTCTACATTTAGTTTATGTGGTGTGTAAATATTAATTCATTAGACAGACATATTTACAGATATTTTTTTTTTCTCTAAACTACCAATATAATATTTACAAACGAAAATATCTACTTGCACTTGGATATTTTTAAAAAATTGTATTTCTATTTATTTTATTTGAAAATTAAAGAAATATATAAGTTATAACAAAAGTAAAGTATTGTATAAAAATGCATTAAATATCTAAGTATATTTCTGAGATACTTAATTAAAAGAATTATATTTGTATCTCATCGGGTCACTGACCTTCGAAAACTTCGCTTTCTCCTCCATCTCCTACTCCCCTTATCACTCCTTATCTCCATCCCTAAACATATGATTACTTAAAAGGGCTGTCAAACATAGTTCTTAAGAGTAAAATACTACCAAAGAAGACTTACTTTTAAATGAAGAGGTATTTTCTTGACAGGTGTTGTAGTTGGGGTTTTAGAAGACATCTTTTACTGATTATAAATATTATATTTTACTTTTTTAAAGTGAAGCCTGCTTGATAAATTTAACTCGCAAGAAGAAATGATGCTCGAAACTTAGCTCCTAAAATAATCCGGCCATAACGGTCTTTTTCCTGACTTCCGTGTGTAGTTTAAAAGATCAGTCAGGCGAAGAGATGAACAAAAGCCAGATAAGTAAAAATTCAGGGTTAAAAGGAAGTAGTGGATACTGAGCCTAGCCCAAATCAAACAGTGGTTGGAAGCTAGAAAACCTGGCTGAAGGGATAGCACCAGCGCCAGTATCGATCGATATACGAACGGCGCAGAATCAGTCTACTTGTCTAGCTTGCTTCTCACACTATAAAAATCAAGGAGTATGTCACGTGATCACACCTTTAAATCCGAATTTCTGGACCAGGATCAGCACGCGTTTCCTTAAAATAATCAGGAGAACGGATGAAGTAACAAATCCACCGGAAGATCGGTAACTAAATCTGATTTCATTAGCAGCGCTGGAACTTCAGGAGAAAAAATCATTTAATAACTCCATTTTCAAGATTTGAACGTTCTTCTCCTTTCGCTCCTTAGGTATGCTCTCTAAATTATCGGTGATGTACACACGCACGAAAAATTCCCCGAGGAGAAAAAAAATTAGATGACAACATGATATCCAGGAAACATGCTCGATGATTTTTGTTCGTTAATTTGCTACAATTGCGGCCATCACATTTTGAGATTAATTCACTTCCATCACGAACATTGCTGGTATTCGAACGAGAGATGAGAAAACACGGTGCTTGATGTTAATGAACTGTTTCCTTTCTGAGCCATGAATTGAGTGGGTGTTCATTAAGGAAGGGTTAAATGAAAAAAATATATATACAACCAGACGTATTCGATGACATCACTGTTAAGAAAAAAATTTACAAGTTCATAAAGTTATTTATAGTCACTAAGTTGTTTGCAGAGTTTTCTATACAAACAATCACGAGTTGATGTCATTTTTAGATTTTATTTATGATACATTAAAAATTCCTACGAAAACAATGGGAATAATCAGAATTATAAAATGATATCACCATAAATATATCATTAAGTAATTTTTAATGTTCTTTAAATATAATTGTTCTGCGCTAAATAATAATAATTAGGAATACGAAATATTTTACTTAAAAAAAAATAAGCAAGAAAGATCAAACATTCAAGAAAAAACCCGTTGTTTGCAAATAATGGAGCATTTATGAGCCCATTAATAGGGCCAATTCATTTCCGTAACTAGTGGTTTTCGTTTGGTTTTTTGATTTTGGGGCGCTACGATTCTTTTTTGTACTCAGACTAAATAGACTGATACAACTGTTTAAGGTGGAATCCGCCGATTATGAATATCCAAGCCTTAACCTAGTTTTGAACCCGCCAGCTCTTAACTAGAAGCTAATGCATTAATCATCAGACAAGCAGGCTTATTAGTCATTACTGTCAGAGAAATAATAATAATTCAATATGGAGACAACATATTGGCAATCAATGTTAGCCGCTAGCGCTATGATACTGGGGACACGAGGGCTGCTCATTTCTTTCCTCTTGTAAGTTATGCCAACACATAAATTCATGAGTATATGTGTTTGATGATGTATTTCAGAGGATATTACATATACTCGCATTGTTTGGTTAGTTGGCTCCTGTCTTCAAAAAACATTGTTAGTTGGCTCCTGTCTTCAAAAAACATTCTTTTATATCGAATTTTTTTTTTTTTTTTTACTTATAATCATTTTCGAGTTGACTGAGTATTTACATAGTTCTAATTTCGATTCCATATAATTAATGGCGCACTATAAGTTTACATTTTTATGTAGCATTATAATTGAAAAAAAAATTGCTTTAAAGAAAAAAAAATTCGAAATTTTTTCAAACATGGTTGGTTGTCACAGCATGAGCGGGGCAAGTTGTATCGCGTGACAGACAACAAACTCCGATCGTAAGAAACCAAAGTTAAATTCTGTTTCACTTCAGGAAGCAAATTCACTTCTTACTTTTAACATGGTGGGGATTTTAAAAACAGTACTATTTCATAAGCAGCAAAATACCTGATGGTGCTGTGTTGAGAGGAGTACGGGGGATAGAAATTGAGCACGTTTTAATTTGCTATGATTTTAACATCAATTATCGCACGGTAGCTAAATATGCGCAGCAAATTGATGAGGCGAATATAAGCAGAAGAGTTGACGTGCCATTACTACATGTAGAGTATGTGAAGTATCAAGTATTTTCAGCTGGATCAGAAAATGAGCATGTAAATTATTTGCTACAAGTATCCAACATTTATTTTGGTTTAAGTCCAAAAGAGCTAAGAATGCTGGCATATGAAGAAGAAGCAAATAAACTAAACACGTTAAAAAGTAAATTTATACCAAAACTTTTGGCAATGTATAAAGCTAAAAATATGATGGTTTAGAGTGGGTAATGTTTTGTAATAAGAGAATACCTAAATTTTTGAAAATTAATATGTTTGATTTTTGAGATAACCAGCGCTGGTCTCCCCAACTTCCTCAATTTTCATTATCTTCTGACACGGAAATTCCTTTCTTCACAATTTACATCCAAGAAGAAAACTTACGGTTTCACTCATTCATTGAGTTTATTTACGGCAAATACATGGCAATGTTGAACAACTTAAGTTCTCACCCATAACTTTCGGTTATCAGCTCGAAGAACTAAATTATTGGTCGCAGAAAAAAATAGTAATGATTTTGACGGGCATTTATTTCAGAGGCTTGAAATATGCCCGGTATCTGACACGTCACTCCTCTCAAAATTAGGCGATGAAATTTCTATTCACATGTCAATTCCTTAATAACTTTAAAAATAAAGAATACAATAAACTAGCAACAACAGTAAGAGAAGGAACTTGTCAAATCAGGACAGTATTAATGCATTTAGAGACATTGGCTCTTACTCATTTTGGGAGGCCTTTTGCATATTAATTTATATTAACCCTTAAATGCGCGATTTTTTATTTTGTTTCGAAAAAATTGTACAGTAGAAGATCTTTATAAGGCAAACCTAAAAGCACAAGGTTATGAGTTATATAGACTTTTGCGTTATATGGATCACATTTCACACATCATTAAATTTACCTTATAAACATGGACATATATATCATGATCATTAGAGTTTTTTTATACTGCACTCCTTGTCCCCAGGAATTATGCAAATTATAAATTTTTGCATTATATGATCATTCTACATTGTTTAATTTATTTTATAAATATGGTCCAACTATACCTGGACCCAATCATTCATTATATTACTCATTTGCAAAAATATAATTGTAATATTAGCAATTTGTTTCATTAAAAAGTTTTGAATTAAGGACAAGGAGACAAAGTGGCTTTTGACAAGGGGATAAAGTGGAATTAATGTATCAAATTTAGTTTTCTAGAGAGTAGCAATTTTTATGATGTAGGATTTCAGGTGCTTCTTACCTGCAAAATTCATTGTTTGCACCTGAGATGTTGTGCGTTATATGGAGAATTGCGTTATACAGAATCGCGTTATAAAGATCTTCTACTGTATATGATTCTCTGAAAGGTTAATTACACAGGAAAAATAATGAAAAAAAATCAGAGATACATTTTTCATATAATATGTCAAACTTTCTTCTTTTGCACATCTGCAATATAAGTAAAAACTACTGTCGCCTGGCTGTTTTACGTTAAGTTATTGCAAATTAGTAAATATTTTAAGAAGTATGCCTCAAAATACCTTATTTTATATAATTATTTATTTTGTAAAACTTAACCCTTAACCGTTTAATTCCCAAAATAGAACACGTTCTGGAAATTACGTAGTACAGCGAATCTGACTTTACACCAGAAAGTTTCAATGGTTAATTTCGCTTTATTTAAATACGGAATGTCTGTTATCGATTAAAGCAGATATTGCTATTTTAATTTTATGGTGTGAATTTGGTATATACGAATGAAAAAATCTATTAAATTCAAAACACTGTTGTTTGCATATATGCAAAGCTGCGCACTAAAGGGTTAAGTTATTCATTTTTCTAAACGTATTCATCTGGGAAATATATGACTATCTTACGGTTATAAAATTGAAAATCAATAATATACATATTCTATTTTTATAGACTTATTGGTAAATACATAATTTTTACTTAATATGCGATAAGAAAGCACAATACTTACCATAATTTTGGGAATAATATTTTACAGTTATTATTAGAGGTGATCTTATGGGGACTCAATAACTGTCATTATGATAAAAAAAAATGACAAAAATGTCGAATTTCAAATTTTTATTTTTAAATGTGCCTTAGTATTCTTAAAACATTTTTTCCAAATTTCTAAACGATTTGATAAATAATAAAGTAGATATACTTAATTTCCCTAAGCCTTCTTGTTAAACGTCCGTTTAAATGTCAATGTTTAAATTAATTTTTCTCAGTTAGCAATATTTTATATTTTCATTTCAATAGAAATGCTAAGGCTTCTACAATAATTAAGTAAATTGTCTGAAATTTTTTAAAAAGTATCTTTAGACCCTGTGTGTGACAAGTAAGTATCGGATTTTTTTTTATGTTTGGAACTTTTTAAGAAAAATATTTATGAACTTAAAAACATGCTATTTTCCCACGTTTTTTCCATAAAAATTCACTAATTATTACTTTCTTCTATCTTCAATAGAAGAAAGTATTGTAATCGAAATTTTTTTCGACTTCCGGTTTTCGACGGATTTACATGTTTTAGGGGTCAGAGATTCCAAAAAACATGTTTATAGAAAATGTCTGTCTGTCTGTGTGTCCGTCTGTCCGTCCGTCCGTCCGTCCGTCTGTCCGTCTGTCCGTCTGTCTGTCGCCATTGTACCATCAAAAAGTGTATGAAGTTATGCATAGAATTAAACCAAAATTTTATTTTAAGTTTTTGGCTATGGCAAGCAGATCCTCCTGGAATTTGGAAAAAATTCGCCGGTAGGGGGCGCTGATATAGCAATTTTTGTGCGATTTTGAATATTGTACCATCCAAAAGTGTATGGAGTTATGCATGGAATTGAACCAAATTTTTATTTTAAGTTTTTGGATATGTCAAGCAGGTCCTCCCTGAATTTGGAAAAAATTCGCCGGTAGGGGGCGCTGATATAGCAATTTTTGTGCGATTTTGAATATTGTACCATCCAAAAGTGTATGGAGTTATGCATGGAATTGAACCAAATTTTTATTTTAAGTTTTTGGATATGGCAAGCAGGTCCTCCCTGAATTTGGAAAAAATTCGCCGGTAGGGGGCGCTGTAATAGCGGTTTTTGTGCGATTTTGAATGTTGTACCGTCCAAAAGTGTATGAAGTTATGCATAGAATTAAACCAAATTTTTATTTTAAGTTTTTGGATATGGCAAGCAGGTCCTCCCTGAATTTGAAAAAAAATTCGCCGTTAGGGGGCGCTGTAATAGCGATTTTTGTGCGATTTTGAATATTGTACCATCGAAAAGTGTATGAAGTTATGCATAGAATTGAACCAAAAAATTTTTTTAAGTTCTTGGCTATGGAAAGGAGGTCCTCCCTTAATTTGTAAAAAAATCGCCCGCAGAGGGCGCTGTAATAGCGATTTTTGTGCAATTTTTGTGCTATTTTGAATATTTTACCGTCGAAAAGTGTATGAAGTTATGCATAGAATTGAACCAAATTTTATGTGTTTGTTTTTGGTCATGTCACGAAGGTCCTCCCTGAATTTGGAAAAATTCTGCCGGTAGGGGGCACTATAATTGCGATGTCTGTACCATTTTCATTATTGTACCATCGAAAAGTGTATGAAGTTATCCATATAATTGAACCAAATTTTGTGTGCATGTTTCTGGCTATGTCAAACAAGTCCTCCCTGAACTTGAAAAAATTCCGCCAGAAGGGGGCGCTATAATTCCGATCTCTGTGCCATTTTCATTATTGTACCATCGAACAACGTATAAAATTATGCATACAATTGAACCAAAATTTTAGTCCTTGTTTTTGGCTTTGGCTAACAGGTCCTCCTAGAATTTGGAAATATTGCGCGGTAAAGGTGCTCTGTGCTAGCGATTTTCGTATACTTTTCTTGATTTTTCGTAGTTCTATTGTGCATCGGCGGCTCATGCAGCGGCGAGAACTCGCTTCCTGCTAAGCCGGCTATTCGCAAACAGCTGATAACAACAAAATAAGGAAAAATTAATAATTTTAAAAAATATCATGATATAGATTAACTCATTTTTAGTCCGTTTAATTGACTTGAGCAGAAATTTAAGATGAAAATCAAAGTTGGTATAGTATTGAACTAATAATATTGAAGTATTAACATGTGTAACTCGGTTTTGAAATATTAAGATGTATAAGATAGAAGAAAGTTTTGGGATTGGCACATCCAACTAGTTTTTTTTCTGCTGATCTAATGGACTAATCAAAAATCCGATACTTTGATAGAAAAGAGTACTCTGAATAAAGGATAAAAGAATCTATTTCCAAATATGAAAATAAAAAGAAAGAATTTTAAAATTGTTATTTTTTTTTAATTCATTTTTTTTTTTTTTTTTAAGTTACAGATATATTGAGAATTTAGCCCTTTTTACGATCTATTACGACTATGCTTTATTCAAACATGAAACTAATAATATAATATAGGTTACAGTTACAAAGTAAATTTTTTGGTACCGAGTTCCCTTAACAGAAATAAGAACTTTTGGCCATTACTCTTTATTATGAGTCCTCTGAATTCTAAATATATATTCTATACTAATAAAAGAATAAATCGCTCTGTGTGTGTGTGTCTGTGTGCGATGGCTAGCGAAAACTACCTCATGTAGAAGTCTGAAAATTCAGATGTGATTAGTCAAAGACAGGTCCTGATACACCTGAGGCTCGGATTTTTAATTTTTTAAGGGCCGGGGCCCCTGGGCCCCTTTCAGTTTTAATGCACTAAAACGTTAATAACATGCCTCTTTTCTATCCGATCTTCTTCGTTTTTGGGGTAAATTATCCTTTCAGTTTCTGCCCCATTTCTACATTTCACTTAAGACACTGGCACCCTTGCAAGGGGCCCGGTACAGGGCCACTTGAACTTTTAGTGCACTAAATTGTTAATAACATGCCTCTTTTCTATCCGATCTTCGTTGTTTTTGGGGTGAATTCTCCCTTCAGTTTGTTCCCCATTTCTAGATTTCAATCAAGACCCTGGCACCCTGTTAAAGGGCCCAGTACAGGGTCCCTTGAAGTTTTAGTGCACTAAGATGTTAATAAAATGCCTCTTTTCTATCCGATCTTCTTCGTTTTTGGCGTGAATTTTCCATTCAGTTTCTACCCCATTTCTACATTTCAGTTAAGACCCTGGCACCCTTGCAAGGGGCCCAGTACAGGGCCCTTGAATTTTTAGTGCACTAAATTGTTAATAACAAGCCTCTTTTCTATCCGATCTTTTTTGTTTTTTTGGGTGAATTCTCCTTTCAGTTTCTACCCCATTTCTACATTTCAGTTAAAACCCTGGCCCCCTTGAAGTTTTAGTGCACTAAATTGTTTATAAATTGCTTCCTTTTTATCCGATCTTCATTTTTGGGATACTTTCTCCATTTAGTTATACTCCCGTATCTACATTCCAGTTAAGACCATGGGCCCGTCTAGGGTCCTGTAGGGTCCGGTCCAGGGCCCCTTAAATTTTTTTGTGCCATGCGTTTTTCACACCCTAATTTTCTCACCTTCGCAATGCGTAGTTTTAAAGTTGAGTCTTGAACTCTTCTCCTTAAACCAACACTCACATATATTTATTGGGCCCTAGGGCCCTTTTTTAAGCATTTCCCCAATTTTTTGCACATTTCTTTTAAATTATATTCTAATGATTAATTCGTACCCTATGCTTAATCTCAACTAATCGAAGATCTAAAACGCTAAGTACTAAAATGTTGTAACATGTTTTCATGTTAGGGCCTTTTCTCAACTATCAATTGGCCCCTTTTGGGCCCCTTATTATAACTCCCTTAAAAATAGATCAATTCACTAGCTTTTTTTTTTCTAACAACATCTTAGGTTCTCCAGCTATTACATGAACGACAAAAAAAAAAATATATATTTCAGGCTTCAACTACTACCAGTTTTGAATATAAATCGTCTTCTTAGGGCCCTTGGTGCATCTTCTTTAAAAATTATCCGAATTCCTTGCAATTTTCTTTACCATAGTTCTAGCGTACTCAGATTACATTAAAAACTACTAAAAAGTGTATTTATACCAAACTACATGCCGCTTATGTCCCTTCCTCCTTGGGGCCCGCTACAAGGCCCCTTGAAGCTTTTGCACCATAAATTATTAATAAATTGCCTCTCTTAATCCGATCTTCATTTTTGGAACCATTTTTCCATTTAGTTATTCTCCACTTTCTATATTCCAGTTAAAATCCTGGGGCACCTTAGGGTCCTGTGGGCCCGATCCGGGGCCCCTTGAACTTTTTGTATGCTATGCATTTTTTACACCCTAATTTTCTCACCTTCTCATTGCATGATTTTAAAATTGAGTCTTGGACTCTTCCCTCTACACCAACACCCTCATATTTTTATTGGAGCTCTAGGGCCCCTTTTTAAGCATTTACCCCAATTTTTCGCATTTCTTTAAAATATTATTCTAATGATTATTTCATACCCTATGATTAATTTTCATTAATTGAAGATCTAAAACGCTAAGTACTAAAACATTTAAACATGTTTTCATGTTAGGGCCCTGCTCTCAACTAACAGTTGGGCCCCTTTTCGGCCCATTGTTATAGCTCCCTTAAAAATGGTCCGAATCACGAACTTTTTTTTCCTAACAACTTCTTCGGTTTTCCAGCTACTACATGAATGACAAAAAAAAAAAAATTTGCAGACTTCAGCTACCACCAATTTTGAATATTAATAGTCTTCATGGGGCCTTTGTTGCAGCTTCTTTAAAAACTATCCTATTCTATTGCAATTTTCTTTAACATAGCTTTAGCGTCTTCCAGCTACTTGAAAACCCCTAAATATTTTCTTGTACCCAACTACATTCCAGTTAAGACCCTGGCCCCCAGGTCCCGGTCTTTTTTTATACCTCAACTACCACCTTTTTCGAACATTAATCTCCTTTTTCAGCATTAACTTACTTCTACTCACTACAGCCGTAAATTAAAAAGCGCGTTACTTTAAAGGTAACTTTAGATAAGAGATTTCATCCGTTTATTAAATATTGTGTTACTGGTAAGAGTAATTCATAAAATTTACAAGGTGAGGAGGCATCTTTCACCGCTTGGTGGCGCATTATTTCCTCGGGTTTAAGGGCCCAATTTCAACGGGATATGCTTCCTTCAACTTAGATTACAATTCAGCTACTTTCCGTATTATGACATTTTATCTTAGACTTTAGTTACCAACATTTTCTAACATTAATGGTGCATTTTTTTTATTATTATTCTATGGGCTTGATTCCTACGAGGTTTGGCTCACTCAACTTGGTTTTCGATTGTCTCCGGCACGTGCGGGCACTTCCGGTAAATGCTGCCATATGTAGTGGGGATCTAGATTATAGGTTCGTTCGGAAAGAAGTTTGGTGGGAACACATTAGACACTGCGGAAGGCAATGGAGCCTCCGAAATTAGGTTCATTTAAAAGAATTTCCAAAGATATAAAATCATACAAACTTAAGTTTTGTTTAAGGTTATTATTTACAAACCCCGGGCGGGCGGGTCTGCTAGTTTTTAATAAAAAAAGGGGGAAAAAAGATATAGTAATCCATTACGCTGATCGGAAACCTCTGAGTCGAGTTTCTGTGCCCAGGCATACTGGCTTACCCGTAAAGATAGTACTGGTTAAAAGGGGTTCAGGTCCGCATCGTAATAAAAAGAGTATGAACGGAACTAAAATTTAACAACCTAATATTAAAATGAGTAATGAAATTTTTACTCTGTTATTTTTACAAGTAATGAATGAAAAAAAATAAAATTAGATATGAAATAGGCTAAAAAAAGATCAAGCTTGATTAAAATGGTATGGAATCATTTTAATTTAAATTGAAATATTCATTTTGTATGTTATTTTATTTGTCCGGGTTTTCCATCTTTCTATATCGCAATTCAATATATCTAAGCAATTTCATATATTAGTAAAATAACTTTTGTAATTGACTTAGTACATTTCTGCGATTTAAAAAACAGTATTAGGTAATTTATATCAAATATATACGATTGGTAGACTATAGTCTATTAAACCCAGTGACAAGCGTGCTGAACTCATCCAAACATCAGAAGATTTACGCTGAAGTTCGTGGGTTTCAGCCTGCCCAGAAACGAACAGAACACTGTAAAAAAGGACTAAAATAAACGGAGATTGGACTGACAATCGAGACGCCAGTACTCTTTCCGTATTTTAACTGAAAATTTCGCACATAAATTCCAGAAAAACGGAAAATTTTCTGTAATTTTTTTTTTTTTGGGGGGGGGGGGGGGATTTCAGTAAAAATACGGATTTCTGGAATTTATGGGGGAAATTTCCGTTAAAATACGGAAATTGTACTGGCGTCTCGATTGCCAGTAGAATCTCCGTTTTTTAGTCCCTTTTTTACAGTGAAGGGCTGTTGTGCAGTTTTCTAAATTTCATAACAAGAAGGATTATACTAACTTTCCTTTTTAAAGATCACCCTGAATGTATATAGCTGATTACTGTGGTATTTCGATGTTTTGCTAAAAGCAACATATCTCGTGATCCATTTTAATTGCGAAAAATCGATGTCTGACATCCATTTTTTCACGAGTTGCTTTCCTTTTATACCAAATTTGTGAAATATCGCGCAATACAAAATATAATGCAAACAAAATTAGAAAAAATCATGTTAAAATATACGTTACATAATACATGCTGCACATTTTTAGTGACTGCAAAAATTAGTCTTGAAATGATAACAGATTTAAAGCATGTTTGTTCTTAATTTTACTCAATAACTAAAAATGACAGTAACAATATCTTGCACCCATTTTGGTAGCAATACTGTTTCTTTTATTTCCCCCGTTTTTATTCCACGTTAGTATTAGATATTGAACTTGTGAAAAAGCTTAAATCCAGTCTAAAAATAAGAAAGAAACGGAAAAACATTCTCATTTTCTGGTTTTAAAGCATTCATGCATCATTTGATTCGAGGAGATATCATTTCTTTTCTCCGGATTTTCAAAAAATCTTTTAAGCGAGACGATTTCGTTTTCATTGCTTTCTTTCCTACTTTTATATAATTTACTTACACTTTCCTATTATTATCATTATGTATTACTAAGAATAGAGAATTCAGATCAAGTAAAATGCGATGTAGAAGCTTATTGAAGCATGCCATATATTCCGGCCTATAACGCACATTTTTGAGACAAGAAAATTGATCAAAATTTTGCAGAGCGTTATAACGCCAGATATAAAAATAAAATATTAAAAGTTAAGGGGGCAGTAGACTTTCAAAATCACACGAAATTATATTAAAAAATAGTAGTTTTTTTGGGGGGGGGAGTGGGGGGGGGAATTATGAAACTAGATGCTCAAATTTATCTGATGCAAAACGAATTTTTCAGTTGCGACTCACCTTCGCAGAGATATAAGCTTTTATATTTGTAAAAATTGCTATTATTAATACAGTTTTTTTTTTTAACTTAAAAGGCTGTTTTCTCAAAATTGAAAATTTGGCCCATTTGTAACTTTTGAAACGTTCCATGCGCATTCCTAATTATCAGATTCTTTTGAAACTTATACTATATATTCTCTACACAAGATAAATGTCAGCGTAAAAAGTTACATTTCAGGACTATTTTAGTGTTCAAATTTATGTGCATATAAAAATATATAGCTACTTTTTTAGAAAAACAAATCACAATTATAAAATTATTTTTTCTTCTTAATATTATATTCAGCTAACTTTTACAAGTCATGCTAACTCCCATTGTAATATAAAAAAATCGTCTCATAAGTAAATATTTGTCATATTTTATGCAAAATAAATGTGCATAGTACACTTTAAAATATGACAATTATTCGTTATTTATTAAATTAAAAAATGAATAATGTAAAAACTTTACCATTTTAACACCAAATTTTGAATGTAACTATTTGAGCGTGCCATTAACAATTCTGCATATTTTCAGATGAATCCACTGAAAATTTTGGTTTTTAAATGTCCACTGTCTCTGTCTCCTTACATACTGAAAGAAAAAATATACCGCCTTCATCTAGAACGAATAGGTAGTCATTTTCTAAATCCCTAAACAAGAAATACAGATTTCAGAGTTATACGAATAAGGTACGCATATAAACCGAATAGACGAAATGATCGAGAATTTCTAGTCTATAGTTTTCTGTGATAAAACGATACATTATATTATGAATCGTTTGAATTGCGAGAAATTATTACTTGATTTATAGAATTAATTCATAAACTAATATTGTAGTTACTAAAATTACTTCTTGTGTTCGCATTTATTCGCAGAGATCTTTAAATAAGTTTGACCACGATAATACAGGAAAACGCCCTTGAATTCTAATAGGGATAACTAGGACTCTAAAAAAGGAAACTAGAATTTATAAGGATGACATGGAACTATTTTTTCTAACTAGAGCCACAGTTTATTTTCTAGATGGCAGTGGAAGAGTTGTTTTGAGCGTAAGAACGATAAGCATCAGAATTCAGATTTCTACATTAAGGCTGTTTCTTAACTGCTCTGCTCAACAAGCGCAAAACGTTTTGACACATTTACAAATTTATTTTTCAACGGAAAGATATAAAATTGGAAAGCCTGACCATGGAACGATTTGGAATCGAACTGTGTTTTCCACTTTTTGATCAATAAATTACCTATTGAGTTATAAGCGATTTTGATCACGTGACAAGGCATTTTTCTCCCCTTATTGACTGGATTTTCTTCTTTCGTTCCGAAGTTCAGTTCAAGCATTTTTCGTATCTTAACGAAAAAAAGAGCAACGGAAAAAACCCTTCAATTGACGGATTTTTTTTTAGAGTGTGGTTACTTATACTACATTCCAAAATTATCTGTCTTTTATTACGGTGCATGAAGGGTCAAGGAAATAAAGATTATAGGTCACAAATGAAATTGTGAAATTTGTGATGACAGTGGCATCCGTTAATATAATTATTTGTGACTAGCATCGTTGTCGCCTTGATCGTTTTTATGTTCTCACTTCGCATTTCCACATTTCTTCTTTATGTTCGAACTAGTTATGGTATTTTTTAATATTTTTATGCTGTATGTCCATGAAGATTTCCGTGCAAAGAAAGGGCTGCGCATTATACGTCGGATATACAAAATAAATAAATAAATAAAAAAGAAAAGAAAAATACACTCTCAAATCGTAGGTGCGCTTTATACGCCGGAATATGCGGTACTTTGTATTTCAATAAAGACAGTGTAAAATGCTTATAACGAATCTGAAGATAGCAAAAATTATTCGCAAAAATTATTCGTTATGCGCGGACTTTGTTCTAACCGATTTTCTTACGCTATCAATAACTTTATTAAACAAATTAGCAGCTTATTAACGCAGTGCTAACTGTAAGCAAAATGTTTAGAATAATGTACAGCAAGAAAAACATTTTTATTTCCACGATTTTAAAAATTCTTAGATTTTTAAATTTAGATTTTCAGTTATATTATTTAAATTAAATTTTATTAATTCATTCTAACCATCGCATGTATGACCAGTTTCCTGATAGCAGAGAAGCCACCAGATTTTACGTTAATACGAATCAGTAGTTTATGCGCATCAAGGTTTGTGGTGATTTTTTTTTTTTTAAATATTAAAAATTGCAACTTACAAATTTTTAAAACTAGATTTTATTGCTACAACATCTACTAATCTTACATTGTAATTTTAAATCTAAGCATCCCGTTAAATTTGCTTAAAACTTGTGCTGCAGCGTAAAAAGTTGTTGTATTATAAGCTTTCTTGACGCAAGACAGTGGTGTCAAACTGTGGCGCTTCGGATACCACTAATTTTTTTTAAAGAAATATAGACTCGATCATTATATAAGGCAATGATTATCTATAAAATTTTAGTGGTATACGGCGTGACACCACTATGTAAGACATTAAATTCGTTCATTAATGATAACGTTCATTTTTTTCTTTTCAACAGTAATTTCTTTATCGTCAATTGATTCAACTCAATTTTAATTTTTACTCGATCAATATTCTGAGGAAACAACTTTTTAGGACATACTTTTGGTGCAAAATTACGCGATATTTGGAATTTGAACTATTTGTTATAATCGAGTTTATAAAACAAGGGAAAGTGTTATTATTTTGTAGGGAATTTTTAAAAGTTCGATTTATCCAGAGGTTGGTCAGCGAGATCTCAAATTCGCATTGCTAATGTTAAACCCATGAGCGTAAAATGCATTCTTGTTTAAAAAATATATCAAGAAATTCATATTTTTAACTTCTTTTTCTCTGTACTCTTTTTAACCCTTACCGGCGCGGAGTAATTCTGTTTATAAACTGATGAAATAATGGACTGACACCAGAATTTATAAACGAAGTTATCAGAAAATACGAACTTGCTTATTTTCACGTACATTATAAAAGGAAAATTTTAATTAAATATTCTTGGTGCTGTTTGTCAGTTTTGGAATTAAAATTAGGTGTTTTTTTTTTTAAGGACAACGACCTCGAAAGGGTTAAAGGACGTCTCTTTCTTTTTAGTTAAAAAGAACATTTCTAAAATATATATTTAATTTTATTTGAAGGGTTGAAATTTTACTCACAGCTCCCCAGCCTTTAACACATAAAATATTAAACTAAGTATATATTTATCAATATTTTGTCAGTTAAAAAGTAAAGATATATTCTCTGAGAAGAAAAGTTACTTAACTACTTAACCCACGATTTACGTTTCAACAGCCTATGCTTGGGGAACGAGGAACTTGATAGTATTGAATATACTGCGATCGTTTACTTCAGCGACAAGAAGCGCGTTGACTATTTAAAAAAAATCTCACTCGATGTTTTTTTTTTTCAAAATTTTAATGTAAACATTAACGTTATGTAATACATTAACTAAATAAAACTGATTTAAATTAAAATTTGTCACTATTATGATATGTATTATTAAATTTATATAAAAATGTATTTATTCGCTTTGGCGAAATTTTGGCGCTAATGAACATGTGTTGTACAGAAATTGCAAACCTATTAGAGATAACGTGTCCCGCATCTCCCCAGTTTCCGGTGAGTTAAGAGATAATTACTTGAAGTTTATGGTTTTTAATCTGCAATATATATTTTTATTTTTGAAACTTTTTAAAATACAGAAACAATTTTTGTGGATTTGAACTTATCGGAAAATTTTACCTTAAATGCATACCAAGCATGAGAATAAATATTTAAAACAATGAAAAATGCAAAATAAAATAAATGGAAAGGTGTTTGTTTATAATGCTGAGGTTGTAAATAAAAAAGTCGAAGAAAGTTATTCCGCTCGAACATGAATCTTTCTACCGGTAAATTCAAGTCATTTTTAACAGAAACATACGGATATGCAGGGGGGGGGGGGCTAAATCTTTCAAAAAAGTAAGAATAAAAAACATTACTGTTTAATACTTCTTATTTCTTCTCTTTTCTCTTTAAATCCTGATAGAAATTTATTTCTGAATATCAAATATTGTTTAATTGTTGAATTTCTAAGTTAGTTTTTATTTTCATATGTTTTAAAAATTGCCTCGCACAGGAATTTTGATTATTACTTTTATTTTTTAGTTTACCTTATTTCATGTTTATAATCTATATTTAAAAAACGCGACTAGGTCCAAAACGTAAACAAGATCGCGCAACTTTCGAGCCATTCCACGGTTTGGCAAATCGGTCCTAAGTTGTACAAACGCGCACGACTTACGGAATGTAAATACATGTGTAAGATACAACTGGTTTAATTTTGTGGAATATTTGATAAGTAATTACAATCTGGTGTAATATTTGTGGTAGATATACCACACGAAAGGTTTATTAGTAATCCCGTTAGCTCGATCATTGTACATGTACAAGGGGCCATGCCCGTAATATTTACATTTGGCCCGACCGATGTACTACGGGCCAGGCCCGTTATAATCAGTTTTGGGCCGAATACAAGACCACGTGTCTCACACGTGGTCTTGTAGGTTAAGGGGTTAAAGAGTGCAATTATGTTTAGAAGAATTTTTTTTCGTGAGACATGCTAAAAATAATGATACATCTAAATGAGCGAAGTAAGGGTAATGTATATATAAGATTTTGGATAAATAAACATGTATATTTATGAACAGTTTAAGAACACGGGGTAGTACTAGTAATCTTTATTTCAAACTACCAAGTAATAAAAGCGTAGAATTTTTTTTTTTCAGAATTCCTCTTTCAGTACTTGGTTCTTAGCACATTTCATAAAAAAACAAGCTTAGGGAATGTGAGCCTTCTTTTAAATTAAATAAAAAACAATATCGATTATATTTCCATAAATTAAAATTGCACATTTGTATATAAAATCATTACAAAAAAATTGCGACTTCAGTAAAAAGGTCGGTAAGCGCGTGGCATAAAAAAAAACAAAACAAAAAAAAAACGAATGGTTACAAATTTTTTAACCTTAATCACAGTGTTTCCAGATTTCATCACTCATTATTATTCATTACATAAATGAGTTCTGCTTCTAAAAATTTACTTAACTCAAAAATGGTAATGCAGCCTCAAAGGAGAGAGCTCACTCCTCAAGCGGGAAAAAAACTTTATATTTAAGCTGCTGCACCATTAGTAAGAGGTACTGCCTGAGGCCAATTAATCTGGCACTCTAGAGTTTTAAACATCTCGCTCACTTAGGCTACACATAAGGCTGCCAATGTAAGACAAGCACAATCTTTTGAAAGCTTCTTCCGACTAACTTTTACATGAACAACTCCTCCTAAGCTTCCAGATTTTACGCGTGACTTTAAATTTGCATTAATTTTTTATAACAAATGACAACATAAGCCCGAAAAGTTGAAGGTCTACCGATTTGTTGAAGAAGCACATACAGGAAAAAATCCGTTTGTACGCTCCAATAATATCTGAAATGTCAGACCAAACGCTATAGAAAAAAGGTTGTTTGTGTGAACTGTGTCGTCCTAGGTAGCTCAGGCGGTAGAGAATTGGCAATTTAATCCAAAAAAGATCCTGGGTTCGATTCTCGGCTTTGTCAATTTTACACTCATTTGGAAAAATTACAACTCGTATACACAAACATTTCTTATTCTATACGATCTAGAACACCATTTTAAGTATATCAATACACATGGAATTCTTTTATTCATCTTTTATTTTTTTTAAATTTGCGAATGAGAGCGAAAACTAGTTTTCGCAGGATTTAAAACATATATGGAATCCTACAAGTATTCCACATAGGGGGCATTCCACATCAAATCAGGCAGTAAAATATCAATATGTAACCCACCATCACAGATTTTAATGAAACTGCGTGTGTTTGTTCTTAGTATTAAGATATGACCACCAGTAATTTTTTTTGCTCCTTGGTGAAATAGTTTCTGAGAAAAAAATTGTCAAAATTTTGAAAAACTGCTGTCAGTTGGCATTCTTGACAGCTCAGTTTTCAAATGTAGCATGTCATATATATAATCATATTTCAATATCTACTCTACAAATCATCTTCAAATAATTTATGCATAATATTTAGGGTACGCAGCTTATGAAAAAAATATATTGTTACGCTTATAACAATTTAAGTGTGTCTAAAAAAATATTTAAAATTTGAAGTCGTGAATTTTTTATGAAAAATAATGCATTAATAAAAAAAACATTATCAACAAAAGGCGGTATTTTTATTAAATTTATTTTTTGTGGGAGATATACTTAAAGGTGTCCTTTACCTGATTCTGAAATAAAAATAGTGGGATTTTGGGTGTTTTTGGTAGTATTTCCTATTTAAAAATATTTTGAGGTGCATTTCAAATCAAATCAAGCAGAGTCGTTCCATGTCAGTTCCCCTAAGCCATTTAATCACTGTCACAAATTTCAATGAAATTGGGTTTGTTTATAGCTTATTTTAAGACGTAATCACCTTTAATTTTCTTGATCCTAAGTAAAATATTTTTTAAGATAAAAAATATCAAAATTTTGAAAAAATGTTTTAAATTTTTTTAATGACAGTTCGATATTCGAAGACTGCATTTAAAAAAAAAGTTATTTCAATATAAAATCACTAAATAGGTTTCAAATAATGTATATGTGACAAATAATGTAGGCAGATTATTATTTCTTGTTTTTTATCATGTTTAAACGCTAAGAGTGTCTTTTATCTTGTGAATTTTTAAAATCAAGAATTTTGTCAAAAATAATGTGTTAATCAAAAATTTATTATTAACCGAAGGCAGGGTGTTATTTCTTTTTTTTTAATTGTACGTAAAAATATCTTTTAAATGGTTATAAAATAAAAATAGTGAAAATATGAGAAAAAATTATCAAAGTTTTGGAAAAATGCCACGAGTTGCCATTAATGATTGTTCAATTTTCAAAGGCCTCATTTTATATATAAAATCATATTTCAATAACTAATTAAGAAATCTTCTTCGAATAATTTAAGCAAGGTAAATAAAGTATGTAGATTATAAAAAAAATATTGCTGTAATGTTAAAAAATATTTAAATGTGTCTAAAAAATTGTATAATCTTCTAAATCAAAAATATTTTACAAAAAATAATGAAATTATTAAAAAATCTTTATCAATCAGAGGCGGAGTTTCTATGACTAATTTTTTAATTTTAAATTGTACATAATACTACATTATAACTGGATCTGAAATAAAAATAGTGGGATTTTGATTGGTTTTAGTAGTATTTAAATCATATTTAAAATTATCAATATTTTCAGATGTAAAATCTATCCAATGTATCATCCCTGGAAATATTTTTATTTATACATTTATTTTATTTTTCAAATTATCTTTTATGTTCGTTTCTTAAGAAAAAAAATAAGCAATATTGTTTTTTAGTAAAACTTCTAGGGCGAAGAGCAATTATCCCTTTCCAAAAAAGAGAAAAATCACTAGCTCCTCACCGCCCAATAGAAAATTTCAAAATGACAGTCCTAATCTTTAAACTCATATTTGGCTGTTAATATTGAAAATTTAGCATTGAGCTGCTAATATTGAAAAAAATACCAAATTTCAGTCTTTTGAAGAAAATTTTGACGTATTGTGCTTTAAATATATGCAAAAAAATGCATAATCCATTATATTTATATCTTTCAAATAACTATATCTAAAAAATTATTTAAAACTTAATGAGTTGCACTTTTGTAACTTTATTCAGTTTCTAATGATATGTACCGTAATTTCGGGTGTATAGCCCGCAGATCAAACAATTCAGTTTGGACCCAGAAATTTTATTCAGTATTTGAAGACCAATATTTACTGTGATCTAAAAAGTTGCATTTTATTTTTAAAAATTTCTGGGTCGAAACACGATTGTTTGATACACCGGAAATTACGGTAATTTGATTTATTTCATCACAATATTGCTGAAAGATGGATTTTCAACATATATATGTGTGTATATATATCCCTGTTCTCAAACAAATTATTTAAAAATTATTCATTTATGTTTAATAAAGCATATATATATTGTTTATACACTTATAGAAAATACATATAGTAAATTTTATGATATTATGTCAATAATGTCTAAAAGTAAAGAACTTATCTAATAGTATGTAACGAAAAATTTAACATCTGGTGTAATGACAACAAAATTTCATAATTGTTTTACTTAATTTGGATGAATGAAAAAAACTTACATGTTTATATTTTATTGAAGTACAGGTGAAAATGTCACACAGACATTCCTATCTCAACAACCACTGAGTATGTCACATTCACACTACAGATTATTTTTTTTTTCTTTTTGATCTTTCGGGTTTGATTTCAGATGGTAATGAATTAATTAGTTTTGTTAGAAGTGTCATTGCAGTCAGCATATTAGGTTCACTATTTTTTTTTTTTTGATTGACTCGATGAACAACAACGTTTAAAGGGACCATTTCATGAATTTTCAATTAAAAGCTGATTTATAAATTCATTATGCTGTTTAATTATTATTATCGTCTTAAGATAATAAGTTGATATTAAGAAATTTAAATGCAGTTTATATATTATTTGAACAGTTGAAAGTATTTTTCAATAAGAGTGGCCTGTTGATTTCAAGTCGGCTGTTGTGCAGTGTAGTGTTGGTAAAGGAAATGGTACTATTTAATTTAATTTTTATTGCTGTAAATAATATTTGTTATTTTATTATTGTATGTATTATATTTAAGCAAGAGTAGCAATACATGATATCATAGTCATTATAGTACATCTTAGCATGAAAAGCTTCAATATTTATCATTAAACATTCACATTTTATGAAAATTTTGTTAAAATTGCTCATATTTTCACTATTTTTATTTTATAACTATTGAAAAGATATTTTTACGTACAATTAAAAAAAGTAATAACAGCCTGCCTTCGGTTATTATTAAATTTTTGATTAACACATTGTTTTTCACAAAATTCTTGATTTTAAGAATTCACAAGATTAAACACACTCTTAGCATTTAAACATGACAAACAACAATAAATAATAATCTGCCTACATTATTTGTCACATATACATTATTTGAAACTTATTTAGTGATTTTATATTGAAATGACTTTTTTTTATGCAGTCTTTGAATATAGATCTGTCATTAAAAACATTTTTAAAAAAATTTCAAAATTTAGATTTTTTTTATCTTAAAAAATATTTTACTTGTAATCACCTTTAATTTCCTTGATCCTGTCTTAAAATGAGCTACAAATATACCCAGTTTCATTGAAATTTGTGACAGTGAATTAAATGTCTTAGGCGAACTGACATGGAATGACTCTGCTTGATTTGATTTGAAATACGACTCAAAATATTTTTAAATAGGAAATACTACTAAAAACACCCAAAATCCCACTATTTTTATTTCAGAATCAGGTAAAGGACACCTTTAAGTATATCCCGCACAAAAAATAAATTTAATAAAAATACCGCCTTTTGTTGATAATGCTATTTTAGTTAATGCATTATTTTTCATAAAAAAATCACGACTTCAAAGATTAAACATTTTTTTAGACACACTTAAAATGTTATAAGCGTAACAGTATTCTTTTTTAATAAATTGCGTACCCTATATATTATGCATAAATTATTTGAAGATGATTTGTAGAATAGATATTGAAATATGATCATATTTATGTCATACTACATTTGAAAATCGAGCAGTCAAGAATGCCAACTGACGCCAGTTTTTCAAAATTTTGACAATTTTTTTCTCAGAAACTATTTGACCAAAGAGTAAAAAAAAATACTGGGAATCATATCTTAATAAAAGGAACAAACACACTCAGTTTCATCAAAATCTGTGATGGTGGGTTACATGCCTGCCTGAACTGACATGGAATGACCCATAGGGCATTTTCTCCGCCCTAAGTATATTTACCAGGAGTAATCTTGTCTATTCGATTTAGTTTTTACCGCTAAACACAATTTCTCCAGATTCCACTATTTACATATAATCGTTACAAAAATAGTTCCAAAGTGCTTTTGGACTATTTACATAAAATTCTAGAGCAATATATGCTTCAAAAGACAAACTACATTCCATTTTAATTTTTAACGTTAAGTATCGTTTCCTAGGTTTTCACTGTGTATTTTTTTTTTTTTTTCCCGTGGACTATCCCGAGCTATGACTCATCGCACGCAAAAGAAAAACCCATTATAAAGGCACTGTTAAAAATAATCAATGAAATATCTCAAATTGTAGATCGAAAAAGAATGGAGTTTTAGGACAATCTGACGCCGTTCGTCCTACTGAAAATCATTAGGCGGTAACTTAGTATGATTGAGGAAGGATTGTATTTTAGGGTCTGAAAAGTAATACAAATTTATGAGTTTTTTTTTTTACGTTAAAAGGAAAGTTCCAAATGCATGAGTTGAGAATGAGATTCAATGCTACTACAAGACTATTTATGAAAATCCTACACGTGGCTTCTTTATTTCAGGGGAGGATGTCGTCATTGTGTTTGAATAAAGTCTTTGACATTATAAAATTCCACTAAGCACTTAAACAATGCAGACATTTATAGAAATGGAGAATTTTTTTGGGGTATTATACTTTCAATGATGTTTCACAAAAGTTGATTCAACATTTTAATAACTATAAATATGATGCGAATAAAGTTAGTGCGCAATAATACGTAGCCGAATGGTCGCAGAAAAGCTACGTTAAAGTCGCAGAAGGCTGTGCATTCGAGCCTATGCAGTTAAACATCGGCGTGAGAACATGATAAATGTGCATGTTGGGTTTATGGAATCACAATGGCGGAATCTGGTGGAAAGAGTTAAGGGGGCTGGTCTCTCAGTTTCCGATTTCCCCTCACTAATGTAAAGTCTATGGGGATTGGATGCATTCGTATATTTAAAATATCTCCTTGGGAAATTAATATTTTTAACTTCTATTTTTTGTGTATACTTCCTAAAAGATGTCTCTTTTTTCTTAGTTCTCAAAATATTTCTGAAGTATAGACTCAGTTTTATAGGAAGTGTTAAAATCTTACTCACAGTTTGCCCGCTTTTAACACATAAAATATTAAATTCAGCATAGATTTTAGAAATATTTTGAAAACTAAGAAAAAGAGAGACATCCTTTAAGAAGAGTACACAGAAAAAAGATGTTAAAAATAGAAATTTCCCGAGAAGATATTTTAAATGTAGAATGCATCAAAAGCCCATAGACTTAACATTACGGAGGAGAATTTCGAAGCTGGGTGACCAGCCACCTTAAAGAGTACAGAGATATTCTTTCTTCATTTTCCGCCAATGATTAAAATTGTGAGTTCTTTTACACACTGTAAAAAATGCATTCATATATCATGTAAAACCGGCAAAAAGGAAAAAAATCTTTAAACAGTAAAAAAACAGTAAAAGAAATATTTTTTTCTTATTTATTTTTTACAGACTTAATGTTTTAGACAGTTACAGTTTTGACGTTAAAAAAAGTACTGTCAAATAATGAGTTTATTTCCCTTTCAAATTATTCGGCATTTGTCAGTTTTATAGGATTTATTTATCTATTTATTTTTATTTAGAGTAGAGGTACTTATATAAAATGGCACTGATATATCGTAAAATTATGTATATTTTCGGTGGTTATTTGTTTGACGTTTTAAACAGCCAGTGACTCTTTTTCTAGAGAAAAATTCACAACAATCTAAAAATTTTACGTAGATAAATATAACTGTGTATAAACGAGAATATTGAACGAACAGTTTATAATAAATAAATAAATAGATTTCTAATATTACTTTGAAAGTTTGTGGGTGTACACAGATAACTCTTCTTTAACAAAGACAGTAAATTGTATTTTTTTCCATTTAAATAACTATAATACAGTGAATTCTCGTTAATGATTCTCCGCTTAAGACGACGCATCTCCGATTAATGAAGACAATTTTGTATTCCTCATTATTTCATATTTGCAATTAATGTTAAAGACGTTGTTTAAAGCGTACAATGCGGACAATTTTTCAAAAATTGACCGATCAGAATCGAAACTGCTTTTGTACATTATTTTTCCAAAAGCTATTATGATGTAAATTTGGTTATTGAGATACCAAGAAGTTGTCAATGACAATAATGAAGATTAAAAAACTTTCTATCACCAAAAATAGGAGACGTACAAAAAATTGTCAATCGCTGTTCGCAGGTATTACCATTCAAAATGGGATGTAACAGACCATGTTCAAGTAATTGTTCAAGTGTTTGTCAATGTAAGTACGATGATTTTTATTAATTAAAACGCTATTATTATATTTATTGATTACTACGTTAAATTATGGAACTGCGGTGCATGCTTTGTTTTTCCTCAATGATTTATTCTTTTGTATTAAACTGTCACTAACTTGCTTTACATCTAAAATTAATAAATTGGAAAAAATTATGTTTATTTTAGCATTAAGATGATATGCTATTTAATTTCTGTTAAAAACTGAAATCAATTTATTTAACGAAAAAGATTATTTTGCACCATTGAAATGTTTACATCATTTGGCATGGACTTCGGTTAGTGCAGACAAAAGAAAAGCAAGTCGGAAATTTTGCGTCAAACGCGACAAATGAGGTTCGTACTAGAGTCCTGCGCGGGTCGGGTTCTACCCGACCCGAACCCGCAAATTCCATTTTATGTCAACCCGCAACCCGACCCGAACCCGCAAAAATAATTTTTGGCAACCCGCAACCCGACCCGAACCCGCAAAAATAATTTCAGGCAACCCGCAACCCGACCCGAACCCGAGGTGTATTAACCCGCACCCGACCCGAACCCGCAATATTTCAACCCGCAACCCGACCCGAACCCGCAATGTAAGGAAAGCAAATCATATTTTAATACCATTATGAAAATAATCTACAATTGTATCTCTAATAAAGTTCTGCACCGGTCCGGCCCGAGGGCCGCGGCGGGGCGGCAAAATTACAAACTGGCCAGGTCGCTTTATTAGGACAGTTTTTTCAACGGGCCGAGGCGGCAAAAAAAGTGAACGGTCCTGCCTGGCCGCGCCGATAACTACAATTAAGCGGGTCTACCGGCCCGATATAAATATTTAGACGAAGCCGATAAAATTATAAACGAGCCCTGCCGCGCTAGGGCCGAACTTTTAAGTTTTACACGGGAGGACGGGACGGGGCGGGGTAGGTCGTTCCCGGGCCTGGAAATTCCAGCCCGTGCAGACCTTTAATTCTCTAATACCATTTTTATATTTTATATAGAAGAATGAACAAATCTATATTTTCTTTAATATTCAACAATAGTAAAACCTCTGACCCGACCCGATGCAGGACTCTAAATGGTATAAAACTAAAAATCTAATCTTTAAATATGCTTTAAAATTAGTTGCGGTTCCAAAAGTTCCTCTTATAACGATACACCTTGTTTTACACAAGTGGCCATCTGCCTTTAGTTTATCAGCAGTTATTATTTTGAAAATTTTCCCGTCTAACATAGTGCATCGCGTATCACCGCAATTAAATTATTCACTTGATACATTAGACAGGAAGGAACATTTAGCGTTTTGCTGCGTATTGTCTTTTTAAAATACACTAAAAACATAATGCAGTTTGTTATTTCGAAGACTCATGAAAGGAGGACTAAAGACAAAACAGACAGGCACACATTTTGCTTTTGTGAAACTTTGATCTGCGGTTTATATAGGTTTTTAACGGGAAAAAATATTTTCCACATTCTTTTAAAAAAGCGGGTCAACCCGAACCCGACCCGCAAGAGTAAAAAAGCCAACCCGAAACCGACCCGAACCCGAAACAATAAAAGCCAACCCGACCCGAACCCGACCCGCAACAAAAAAATTTAAAGTCAACCCGACCCGACCCGAACCGCGGGTCGGGTCGGGTTCGGGTAAAAGCCTGTAACCCGACCCGATGCAGGACTCTAGTTCGTACTATAACTAGTTTTATAAATATTCAGATCTTGATGCACAGTTGTTGCACTCTTACGCATAAATGCATTAATACAAAATTTATTACGATTATATATATTAAATTCAGCAATACGGAAATAGTATGATTACATCTTAAATATGGCATAATCACCATGGTAAGCTAGAATCATTACTAGCATGGGATATCATTGAATTAATTACGTATGATAGGATTTAATAGAATGAAATTTTTTTATTAATATCTTTTTAAGTTTTGATAAGATTTTCATAAAATTTGAAATGACTCGACAAAATTCTGCAACGATTATATATATTAAATTTCCAACCATTCGGGTGGGTAGTTTTTGTGTTGTTATATGCGGATAAACAGACGGACGGACCAGACGACGACTGTAGGTGCTACGTATTTATATAATTACGACATTGACACACCATAAATGTAATGGAATACTTTTGAATGTCTCTGTAAATAAACTACATTGTAAAAAAAACGGACTAAAATAAGGAAATATTACTGGCAATCGAGACGCCAGTACTATTTCCGTATTTTAACGGAACTTTTTCCTGGTAAATTACAGAAAAATTCCGCTTTTTTTGAATTTACAGGGAAAAACTACCGTTAAAATACGGAAATAGTACTGGCGTCTCGATTGACCGTATTTCCGTGTTTGTATTTCCGTATTTTAGTCCCTTTTTTACAGTGTATGAATGCTACATACGTTATTTTCAATACCGAACATGGTATAGTAAATCTCAATAACATATCAATGACAGAGAAATCCAACTATATTAACGCAAGTTAGTGTTCGGACAGAGAGACGGCCAGACGGACAGACAAACCGAATTCATAAACACTCTTCAACTATGTTGGAACAACGCATAATAGGCTGACATTTCACTTTCAGAAATTTGTACCAATAAACGGAAGCATACTTAAATACTTCTGTAATTTAATAATTATATTAGGAAATGAGTAATCGCGCTTTAAAATTTTCTCATAGGTTAAAATGAGATTTTGGGATCGGGGAGTTTCAGTCAAGCGGCCCCAAAGAACCTTTATCTTATTCAGTGGCGTGGCGTGAAAATTTTTGGTGGTCATCGCAATTATTTAAGTTTGTGGTGAAAAATTATTAAGTCTAAAATTCAATGGTTGAATGTTCAAAAAAGAAACTTTAAATCTTACCGTCACTTATACATGAACTCCAAATGTTCTGCTAAAACTGGATCGTAGGGTTTTAAAATCTTATTAAGAGTTTTAAAATATTGCTTGGTCATCGCCGCATCGTGCGATGACCGGACGCCACGCCACTGATCTTATTATAATTTAGATAATTTAGTTAAATATTGCAGTGGATTTATGTGTTGAAGCATATAAGCTTTCCATACGACTGCTAGCTAGATGCTATCCTCTATAGATCTCTTGGACAAAGCTAGTTACTGACAGTGTTAAGGAAGAAATTTCACTTGAGATTTTCCTTAAGATCCTTATTAATTTGTAGAAATCAGACGCAAAACCATTCGAGAAGCAGAGCATCACAGCGGTTAGAAGTAAGACTTCTTAACTGCTGTAATTATAATTACTGAAACTACATACGAACTCCTTTGAAAAGAACTTTTAACAAAGCGATAACATCAAAAGAGTGCAAAGTTCCATTACTCCAAAGAGCTTTCTTTTAAATCATCTGACTCACGATAAAATCCAGATGCGACATTGTTCCTTTTCTAAATGGAGGAGGATTTCACGGCTTCTTTATTTTAGCGTTTTACTTTAGCTGACAGAGAACCTAACTACCATTTATATACATTAAGTGGCACGTGATGTAAATTTAGATTTAAAATAATCTGTTGTCACGTTTTGACACACAGTAGATATACAGAGTCCCATAAATCCGCTTACATTTCAAAAATTCATAACAAATTTAAAGTGTGTCGGAAAGCGCTTT
Source organism: Maratus speciosus (assembly GCA_963932465.1). Taxonomy (NCBI): domain Eukaryota; kingdom Metazoa; phylum Arthropoda; class Arachnida; order Araneae; family Salticidae; genus Maratus; species Maratus speciosus. Next base: position 317,891,246 of record OZ010796.1, read on the forward strand.
GCACTACAAGACTTGTCAAAGTGTCGGGGTTTTTGTTTGTGGCAAAAGAAAATTAGCTTAAATTTCCTTTATTTCTTGCTGCAAACATTCTGACCCTTTGACAAGTTTTGTGGTGAAAACTTGTACTCTGATATGACAAATTTTTTAATGAATTTTTAAAATGCGAATAGGTTTATGGGATTCTTTAAGCCCCTTTTTTGCGGGATGGAAGGTGGGGGGATGGTTCGGAAAATCCCACCCTTTGACAAGTCTTATGGTACAAACCGCACTCTATTACGATTTTTTTTTGTTATTTTTAAATATTTGAAATCTTAAATGACTTATGGATCTCTTTAAACCATTTTTTGACATAAAATATCCGACGGTTTGACAAGTCTTAGGACGCAAGCTGCACGCTGATACGAAAATGTTATTTTTTAATGAATTTTTAAAATGAAAACAGACTTACGGGACACCCTGCATTACATATTCGGCTTTCTTTTATTTAGAGATTCACAATTAGCAGATGGAGCTCCATAAATTCTTATCAAACGAAAATCATTCGTTATTCTGAACTCAGTGTATTAATTTTTAAGTTAAACAATTTCACGATCAGCTGGATGAGCCAATTTAAATAAATCTTAACAATCAATATGTTTATACGTGATTTTATACCAAAAAAGTTTGCAAAGTAAAATGAATTTAGTGCAGTGTAACTATATAACCCATTTTTAAGTATTATCACCAAGTCAATGGAGTTTATAGGGATACTCCGTAGTTTTCGTTATCTAACGTCAAATAAAATTATTTTACCTAATAATTACATTCAAAAGCTACAACTTCCAGTAGCCTGGTTAGCATTAAATAGCACTCCATTTAGCACTGACTGTCTCATTCACTCACTCACACACACACACACACACATATATATATACTCAGAAACAAACTAGCACATATTTAATCACCTACAAACACAAATGACTCAAAACTCAGGTTTGCTGGATTTATCCAATTTAAATCAGCAACAGTTTAAAAATTTACTATAGTTATCCTGTTGAGTCACCAGTCAAATAAAAAAAATAAAATTAAGAAAAGAATAAAGAATTTGCATAGGTACTCCAATCAACGTGTAATTATCAATTGTAAATAGATCCTCAGATAATTTTAAACTGCACATCCAACCAATAAAACTTTCTCCGACGGAGATAACCTCAGAAGTTAGTATAATCAAAAATAAAGCAGATTACATAATACAACAATAGTATATAAGATCACAGACGAATTCAAGAAACGAGCCAGCTTGGACATTCCTTCTCATTACGGGATATTAAAATTCCTCCTTCATGTGATTTCTAATTTTCTGCTTATTAAACTAAGATGATCATGTGTTAGAATTGTCAACACCCGCCTCGGGGTAAAGATGTGAATTCTACACTGCGTAAGGTTTCCGTAAAAATCGACAACAACAATTGAAATATTGTTAATCAGAATAGAAAACTAGATTCTACAAATTATTCTTGTTATAATACGTCCACCGAAATTTAAAAAAAAAAAAGAAAAAAAAAATTAAAGAGCATCGGAAAAATATCTTTTTTAAAGCAATTTAAATTATTTTTTTTATATATTCAACCATTTCTTCAGAACTATCCTTTTTATATTTTGTATTATGCATCATAACCCTTTAAGACTGAATGGTTTGTCAGAAAATCACAAAATATAATAAACTCAAGAATACACGATCATGTATATTCTGTCTTAAAAGGATAGACAGAAGACTGTTCTAATAACTTTCAATTAATTTTTTTACTTATTAATTTAACCACCGGTCTATGTGATAGCAATTGGCTTCTCAAGGATATGCGTCCTCCTCACTTCATTCGACAATTGTCGTGGCAAAAATAATTTATTAAGTATATACACAACAAAATCGCGTAATACATCTAAATTACATATGCACACTTCACAGAGGGGCAGTGCACGCCCCACAACACAGACATTAAATCACGGGACCCTCCTTGAGGCCGGGCAGGTCGTCCCCCGCTGAGCAGCAGTGTTCATGTTATGGAATGATCTCCAGCAGTAGAAAGTCCACCGAAAGCTCCTGGCAGTGAGGATTTTCCATTCGGTTCGTCGGAGCAGATGGAACGACGAGAAGAATCTGAATGAGTCAAAACTGGCAGCACCTCTCCAATTGAGTGTCAAGCTGGTGAAAAAGACACCGTTAGGCCGCAAGGGCTGGAGTTGCGGTCTTAGGACCGAGTATTTCTCCACCTTGGCCGCATGAGCCGCAGTGAGAGAAAACTGGTCATTAATTACCTGGGTGTCAATTACCAGGGTATGGTCGTTACAGTAAGCGACAAGATCGGGTTTAAGCTTCCTCCCGTCGGGCAAACGGAAGATGGGCTCTTGATTTACTAGGTACCCTTTTTGCTCAAGAGAGCGGGTTAAATATTGACAAACTGCATTATGGCGTTTTATTCTCGCCCCATGGGTCGAGTGGCACTGTTGAACGATATGGTTGAGTGTTTCTGGGACCCGGCAACCGCGTGAACAGAGATGCATAGCATCTCGTCCCCGGGTGGCACGGGCCTTGCTGTAAAGGGTGTTGTATCTGATATTAATAGCATTGATGAATTCCGTGCCCGACATAAGGGAGGAGCCGTCAGTGAGCCAAGCCGATGCGGCAGGTACGGCACTGGTTTGACGCAGGCCAGTACCATCGCATCGGCGATGCAGGTCTCGCCTGAAGAAAGAGTCGATTCTGACCTTAGATGTTAAACGGCTCCCATCTGGGGCCATGGTCAGTTGAAGGATTCTCTCCTGATGGGCTGAGAGACGACGCAGGGCCATCACTGGGACCGTCCACCTGAGACAGGGGATGCCCATTCCGCCATCTTTCACGCGAGCGTGAAAAGCACTCGAAGGGACATCATGAGGCAGGTGGAACAACTCCCTGACAAACCTGCGCACCTTCAAATCTATCTTCTTCAGGTGACCCGCATAGAAACGTCCCAAGACAAGTTGGTGGTAGTACCTCGGCAGTAGCATGTTCCGCAAACAGAAGTATTTCTGCTGCGGCTTCAGTGGGGCACGTTTGAGGATCAGAAGATCCTCACCCACAGGGGGATTCGAAAAGATCCTCCCATTAGGTGTAAGTGCTACTCCGAGGTACTTGAAGGACTCATCCCACCCCAAAGATCTTAAAGGGGTGGCACCAACAAAGAACTTTTGCTCGCTATCAAAAATGACTTTCTTGGCTTTCTTATTAGAAAGCCATGTGAAAGTGAAGGACTTGTCGCAATTTATCTCGAGCCCTGTGGATGGAAAAAGGGCGTTTAGGATGTTGAGAAGTTCTTGCAGACAGTTGGTGTCCCGAGCCAACAAAAGGATGTCGTCTGCATATGCTATATGGGAAATACGAGTGCCCTCCCTCAGGACCGCACCAAGACGGACCGGGAGAGCTCTCAAAATAAAATCAAGAACGATCAGAAATATTGTTGAAGAGAGAGGGTCGCCTTGGCGAACACCTCTCTCGGGACTGATAGGCTGTGAGACATTTCCATCAAAGATGAGAAATGTTCTTGCATGGCTGTAAATAAATATAATATAGTTAAGGAATGACTCGGGGACACCCAACCGCTGAAGAGCAGAGTAAATTGCAGTAAATGATATGGAGTCAAAGGCCTTCCTGAGGTCGATGAAAGCAGCAGATAAAGAATCAAATTTTGTTTTAAAATGCAGGAAGACGGATTCGAGTTCGTCAACGGCACGACCAATGCCGTCCGCTGATTGGAACCCGAACTGCTGGCTGGAAAAAGGAATGTGTGCCATAAATCTATTATTTAGGATTCTATGGAAATGCCTCAGGAAGACCGATGAAATGGAGATGGGCCGTAAATCGGCAGGAGCCGTAGCACCCTTCTTCTTAGGTATGAAAACAGTCTTCGAGTCCAGGACGAACTGGGGAACCCTTCCCGCCCTGGACCACAAGGTATATAGTTTAGCCAGGGCCCTGACAGGAATCCCACGTAGCATAGCCACGGTGACCCCATCAGGACCTGAAGTGGAGTTTTTCGAAGGAAAGTTATCAATAACCTCCTTTACGGATATAAAATTCAGCAGATTAGAATAATCAGAATTGGGTGGAGCAATTCCACGAATGGGCCCAGAGGTGTTAGATTTTGTCGTAAGGAAGGTTGACCAGAAGCCAAAGACGTCACGACAGGACAAATTCTCGGAGACCGAGGTCCCCTTGAAAATCCTGTCGAACGCTTTGCTTCGGTTCTTCTTATAGAGCTTTTGTATGGAGGCGTACTCCTGACGTCTCTGCTTACGCCTAGACGTAGGACCACTTTTACATTTTGACCTGGGGGGCCTTGAGCGAGGTGTGATAACAAGGCCCACTTCCTTGCCAAGAACAGTCGACAGGTAGCTGTTTCCCATCTGCATTGCAGCATCAGGATCGATCTCCACCTGGAATAAGGCCTGATCAAGCAAAGTTATTTCGGCTTCCGTCGGGAGCGGCCGAAGTGTGTTATCAGTATTCAATTCATCAATGATATAAGGCAAAGTCCCAATTATAAGGGTGGCATCAAGATCTTCAATGAAACTTGCCTGAGGTTCATTGCCCTGGTCTGCGTCGGCAGGGGTAGAAGCTGTGCTGGTGTTATGCACGCTGATTTCTTCCGGAGATCGAGAGGGCTGGGTTTCCTCAGCTAACCTCTCGAGAACGGCTCTATAACGGCTACTTATTAATTTAACCACCGGTCTATGTGATAGCAATTGGCTTCTCAAGGATATGCGTCCTCCTCACTTCATTCGACAATTGTCGTGGCACTAGAAGACGGGAGTCCCTGGTTCCGTTTTTCCCACTGCTATAATCGAACAAAAGACGAAATCCCACCCTACTTGAGATAAGTCAAGATAGTTCAGTCGGCCAAATGCGGTGTTACCATAATTACTGGCCTAAGATAAGGACAGGAAAACTGATCTAGAGAAGTCATTTGAAATTGCATATAGTATAGTGAAGGCTGGCTCGGAAATTGATGGGTGCTTTACTTGTTTTGAGGTTAATAAATGAGTTTTTTTTTAACATCAGATTTCGAATATTCTCTCTTCTTTACTTCCTTGTGAAGATCACTAATCACTTTAAGAGTATTAGAATTGAGTTAATAAGGTGCTAATGAAGATTTAAAAGCAGGAACACTGCGCTCGAACCCGGGAGTCCAGGGGTGCATCCGAATGAGAGTTAAAGAGATTCCCGAAGGTGAAATTTAATAGCTGAGACATTCAAAACCTTATCTTGAAAGATACCCACAAAGAAAATTATATTGTTATTGAAAGAGCTTTCTGGAAGAACAATATGTACATTACATATTTATTTCGTCGTGGAAAATAATCGAAGGTTCGACATTACAATTATGATACGCTTCACGTAGTAATCATTTAGGAAAAATACCTACTCTTGTTGAATTGAGTAACTGCGATTTTTCTTCCTACTTGGTTATTCACTGCGGCTGTATAGAATGCATTGCTTACAATGATGCACCTCAGTTCAGGAAGCTCGCTTGAAATAAAGTTTAGGCCATTTTTTCCACACCAGTGCGATTCGGACAAAAGCAACTTTACACGTTATATAAGCGTTGACAGTTTTGAGTTAGACAAAAATAGCTCTTTTTGTGGGAACCTGAAGAAAAGTTCGCTAACCCGGAAAATATGATGAAGATTAAATCTGTTGTTATTAATTAGCATAGAAACAACGGAAGTGAAAAAACTTTAGAGGAGAAGATGTGAATACATTTTCGATATTGAATGCGAAAAGAAATCCTCGCAGACAGAGCTGTGCAATATCGAAAATACACGTATTTGAGATACATTTTCAACATGCATTTGTACTTCGTTTCACTGATAAAACTAAGTATTTTGAATTTCCAAAATACATTTCTCCAGATTTGAGATTTTATGTTTAAACCAAATAACATTTCGGGCATGCACACAATTTTACACTAAATTAATATTTACATGTAATTGTTTCGAAAAGAGACAAAATTAAGACAAAAATCTGCTTCAAAGCTTTAAAACTTTATAAATTCATAACTGTTTAAGTCTTAACTTTTTTTAAACTTCATATATACATAATTTTTTTAACGCAACATTTTTTTTAAATCAAAAAGCAGAGGGTGAACCTCTAAATGTGAATTTTTATGTCCCCGAAAATTAGAGACATCTATTCACCTTATATTTGGAATCAAATACAGATGGACTCCCCCAAACTGCACTAGAATCCAAGTCTAATTTTTGCTTGATAAAAAGGCTTTATTTTTTAAACTTTGCACAAATGAATTTTAAACAAATTTAATGCGGTTTTTCCTAGAATTTAATAAATAAATAATTGATTAAATAAACAAATAAAAAGCAAAATTTGACAGACCTTCATCAAAAATAATTTGATTTTATCGCTACTTAAAAAAAGTATGTAAACTCTTCAGTTTTGAAGTAAGCTTCAAAACTATCTTTCTTACTTACTTTGAAGTTCTTGAGTACCTCAAAAGCCAAGAAATAAAGTCATAAATATAGAACTTAGTTGTACAGATATATATAAAGAAAATGTACTTAAAAAAATTCATGGTAAATACTATCTTCACAACCTCAAAATATTGCAGAAATTCGAAACGTCTTTTAATCGCTTTAAACAACATAAAAATAATGAGGAACCATCGTTTTCAAGTGTATAATCACAGAGAACAGTTTACCATTGAAATTAACATACACTTTTAAAATTAGAATTTTTAAATAATTATTTCAAGCAATGTGAGAACTAAAAACGAATGCATTATAGAAATTTTAAACATGAATGATATATTAACGTAAGATTTTTAAAAAAGAAAGCATTTTACTTTTAAAAATCCGGAAAACTATTTCAATTTTCTTTCCTTTTTTAAAAAGAAAACACTTAAAAACGACTCTTTTGAGACATACAGAATATGGAGAAATATTTTGTCAATATTGCACAAAATTTCCAAAATGTAAACAGTTGGGGCAATATTTCATGCCAAAATTGGCCAATGAAAATATTGTCCAAATCCTGTTTTGTCAAGAAAGACGAGCAAAAACAGATAAATATAAAGAAATGATTTCTTTGAAAATTCTGTAATTATATTTTTCCTTTATGGTTGCAACGTAGTAAAATTTAATAAAACTAAAATGAATATTTATTTTTTGCTAATCGAACAAGTCAGCAATGTTTATGTTTTCATTTAGAATAGCTTATTACAATTTTTATATCTTTGATAAGTTAACTAATTCACAAGATTCCTTTAAACCCTACTAGATACTTGGAATCGTATATAATTTATGAATGCTTAAAAGGGCAAAATATCAAGATTAAAACTCAAACCGTACTAATTAATACAAGTTGGCAATGCTCGTGCTTTCATTTAGGATTATTTTAAACATGTATTTCATTTATATCTCTGTGAACTAAATCGGATTTTTTTTCTTCTTCAGAATATAAAATGATTGCGTGATTCCGTTGCTAAGAAAAACATCCCAAATTAATGTTATCAATTTCTGTATTTCGTGCGGGAGAAGATATTAAAAACTAAAAAGAAGTTATTTGTGAATTCTGTGTTATTATCATTTTTGAATATCATTCATCTTTGTTTGCTTTGTTAACATAAATTCACTAAATGAAAATATAAAATACAGCACTTATTACCCTTTTCATTATTAAATGAAAATCTTTAAATATAAATCAATGCTATATTTGGATATTGATTTGTATAAATATTTTCATATGTACAAACGTGTTTCCACAGGATCAATTAACATTAATTTCTCTAACGGTCTATTTCCAGATTTTTTTTATTATTGTACAAGATGTTATTTATAAGTAAGCTAGAAGATTATTCTATATTAAATATTTGTAATTTATGGATTAAAATAACATAAAACAGAAAATAAAAACAAGTAAAAATTAAAGTTAAAAAATCAAAAAACCCGACTGCGTAAAAAGCGAATTAATTATTTCTCATCAATGTGAAACTATTTTTTATATTACTTACCTATTTTTTTTTTATTTACTTGTATTGATGACTTTTAAGTTGTGTTTAATTGTTAGTTCCTATCTATAAACACTGTTTTGATGAGGCCTATAGATGTCTATGATGGTTAGAGTTGCAGTAAAGCAAGAGATTCTGCACAACTTCCAGGTTCAGTAATATTTAAACGGAGCTTCTGACTGTAAAATAGACAATGAAACATCGTCTTCATTTTGAAAGACCTATCCAATGATATGCTACTCAATATGGTGCGTATATTTCTTTTTGTCTCTACCGCCATTTTGTATTTTACGGCCGCCATTTTGAATTTATAAAAACAAAAACTAACCTATAACCATCGAGCTGTTAACACGAATCAACAGAGACCTCGTTCATTAAAATCCATCCAGCCGTTGGGATGTTTCGAGCATATAAAGAAATCCACATACTTAGATACTCGTGAAACACATAACCCTTCTTGGCAGTCGGGTAATTATATGCTAAAATAATCACGACTGCTGTTTGAAGCAAAATCTCACATATTAATGTATCTATTAAGGCATATTATTTTCAATTCATGAGAGACAGCACAAATAAATTTGCATTCGCTTCAATAAAATAAAAACACCAAGGTGCAAAAAATATGCATTTAATTGGAAGACTATTAATGGAAGAAATTTTATTTACAAAATCTTTTAGCAAAAATAAATGAGAGACATTAACGTGACTATAAAGTTAGAAACAAACTATTTCTGTGTTTTGATTTTTTTCAAAAAACTTAACCAGTATCACTCAAAAATTATTTTAGAAATAAATTTATTACTATTATAAAGAAAAACAAGAAAAACTTTTCACGTCAGTTATTGAAAGTACATATATTTCTAATTTTGTTATGCAGTTTTATCATCTTCATTCTGCTGGTTACGACCTTAACAGTAAAATACAGTTTCACGTTATGAAATAGATGAACTGAGAATAGCACATTTTTTTAAATTATTCTTTATTATTAAAAATTGGCAATTAAAAATAAGAAAAATGTATTCATTTTTGAGAATTTTCTTGGATACTATAACTCTGAGTACTTTAGCCACAGTTTTGAAAAGATATACGTACACATTTTTAAAGTATATAATTTGTTTTTATATAATTTTGCTGCTATATAACTTTGCTTTGATAAATACATCTATGATAAAGCACAGCACCACAAAAAATGTAAATAAAACGGGACACAAATTGACCATACACTTTACGATAGATTTGCTATAAGATGTAGTTAGTTATGTTGGAAGTGAGCTCTCCAAATAATTTATTTAAAGCATTTAGGAAAACGCATATTTTTAAACAACTCTTCCTTGATTCTACAATATATAAAATTATGTAACACAATATTATACTTATATTTTTCTACAAGGTTATTTTTAAATGCATATGGCTACTTATATTTGAGCATGCAATCCACTCTCTTACGATACAATTGCCCTTATAAGAACGAGAATGTTTTTCTGCTTTTTTGTAGATTTTTCCGAAGCCAGTATCCAATTGAAATTTTCTTTAAAAAGATTATTCAGCTGATTTGAAACGTTGTGTATTTAGCGACTTAAGATTAAGGGACATGAAAAGGAAAATAATTTACTTTTATTTTCGAACACACTACGCTGTAGACTGTCAATTATAGTGAAAGTCTTGCGAAACCATTTAAAGATGAAATAAAATGAAAAAAAAAAATTGAAGCATACGATTTGCTAATGATATCGATAAGTAAGAAATTTACACATAGACATTATCTATGTTTTAAGTCTAAGAATTGGTAATTTTTATTGGGAATATTAAAATAGATGTAGCACAAATCATTATTTTCATAATTCATAAATAGAAAATTGTGTTACAAGGTAGAGGTGTTTACTTGAATAATCTACTGGACGAAATCCAGAAGTTGAAGTTTGACAGGTTTGTATACTTGAGTATGCAACATAACACATCAACGGAGGAAGAAAAAGCGGAAGCTGAAGATCAGGAAAAGGATTCGAAGATTGAAAGAGAAAAATATGAAAATGCTTCACCTTCACTTTCCGTTTTTTCACGCCAATTGACTCGGTTAATAAAAGCAATTTAGAATGCTCACAACATCAATACTATAAATTACTGGTTCAGTATGTCAGTCGGAAAAATTACGCAGGTTTCTTACTCAAAATTAAAATATTTCAGATATTATTTTTTATTTTTTTTTCTGATCACAAAACCTTCACTCGTGAATTATCATTACCCCTTTTTTTTTTCTTCTTTAAAATAGCCATACATAAAGGAAGCAAACAAAAAGGAACATTTATTTAACGCCCTCAGTAATTCCTTAATATGTAGAATCCTTCCGATTTCGTAACAGATATCATCAGATCAATTTACAATTAAATAAAATCTTAAGGCTATTGTTAAGTCATTTTCATTATGAAGTACCCTAGTAAAAAACTATTTTTTCTTATAGTGATTACATATTGAGGACAGATGTCAAGGAATGAAAACTATAAAAAAAGATGAAAAAAAAAAACTGCAAATATAGTATTATAAAAAAATTAAAAGGGCTCTTTTCAATTTGAATTGTATTATCTAAAAAGTTTGTGCATGTAGACATGAAAATAATTGGGTGATATAGAAAATTAGAAGGTTTCTTTCTTTTTAATTTGAATTGCATTATCTAAAAATTTTGTGCATGTAGACATGAAAATGATTGGGTGATAGTGATTAGAAATTCATCCAAAACCGCATTTTCGAATGGAAAATCAGAGAACATTTGACAACAGCTTTTGATAAACAATTTACCAATAAACTTAATTTACGGAAGTTATTGTCATAGTTATTTAAATTTCGAGGATGTATTAAAAAAAAAAAAAACTATCGCGTGCAGCTTTATTACTGAAGAATAAAACCGTTTGTACGTAATAGTTGAGCATTTGTCTGCGGCTACTACTCTATAAGTAAACTAAAACTGAATAAATAAATAAAACAAATTTAACAGATATGTAATCTAACAATTCAAATTTTTACTCCATCGAATAGGAAAAAATATGACTTTCAAATATAATTTGTTTGAAAACTGTATCTAAATTTACTGATTATGGTTTTAACCCTTTCAGGGGCAAGGTACGTCTATTCGCAAAATGATGAAATGAGTGACTGACACCAGAATCTGCAAACAAATTTATTTCAAAATAAGCAAAAGCGTTTGTTCACGTGCTTAATAAAAGGAAAATTTTCATTCCATTATTCTAGTGACAATGTGGCATTTAGGGATTAAAAGTAATTGGTCCAAAAATGAACCACCGCCCTTGAAGGAGTTAAAAATAATTTTCAAGACTGATTTTTTTTTTTTTTTAATCTATCGCCTGCAGCCCGATTTCAAAAGAATGCACTTAAAACAGTTCAGTATTTCTTTCCGGCTAATATTCAATTACGAAATAAAAAAAAATATCAATAAAAGTACAAATGTAACTCATGTTTAATCGAACCACGCGCTTACATACTGAAATAATCAGAACAAAAAAAGGCTGTTGTAAATAACGAAATCCTTGGAGATTTATTCGGCTATTAATCCATGTCATGCGGCTAATATGAAAGTAAGAGTTTTAATAAAATTTCAAAACTTTATTTGAATACATAAATGACATTTATCATATAAAATGCTTTTTGGTGTTAATAGTGGAGGATCTAAAATAAAATGTAAAAAATCTGTTAGCTTTCGATTTTTAATGGTTTTCACCTACGGTCACCAGACAGTATATAGAGCATCTTTGATACCCGGGTAGTGTCGCCTTGTAATCGCAATATAATAGGTTCTAACCGTCTAGGCGTAATGTCTGCTACACGGTTAAAAAAAAAAAAAAAAAAAAAAGATGCAAATCTATAAAACTAGTTTTTGTAAAGTTTCCTGAAATCTATATGCTTACTAAAATTTTATTAGTAACCCGGGATAATTACATGAATTTTTTTGTTGCAGTTACATAAAAAGTTCTAGGCATCCCAGTTTCCTAGGAGCCCCACCAGTGGCTGAGAGGTTCTGCTCTCGAAGCTGGTAGACGGGAAGTGCTGGGTTCGAACCCAATCGCGCCCGTCGGCCTAATCGTTCGGAGTTTTCGTGGTTTTCTTCGAACCTTGGATTTCCAAGCGTTAATACGGATTAGGTTCCCTTAGAAAGACCCCCACGAAGGGCACTCCCCCCCTGGGCCCATATCCCTCGTGCAGATAATTGGCAGTCACAAATACAACCAACCAACCAACCCAGTTTCCTAGAAAATTCTTGGTAACCTTATAATTTTTTTATAGTGTAGTTAATGATATGCATAAACATTTCTTCGGAGGTAATAAACACATTAAAAATTGCCCAAATGTTCATTTTTATTTGAATTTCTTGGATCAAATTAGCCTGAAATTGAGTTATAAAGTGTCAACCAAAACGGGTGTTATAATTTAAAAACTAAAAGTTGGTGCAATTTTTAATAAGAAGACAACCCCTTATGCAAAAATTGGATACATATTTGAAACATTGTTCAGAGACAGTTCAGACATTATTCAGAGCCTAATAACATCTTTAGAGAAATTTTATTCTAAATGATCTGTGAATAAAGACGGGTATATCGCTTATCATTAAACGGTCTATATAGGGGAAATTGGGGATGTGTGACCATACGAGAGAATTGACCACTGCCTTTATATTATTTAAAAAATCTTTTTTGCTGATATACACAAGATTGAAGCACATTATAAGCATTTTCTACTAGTTAATGCTGCTAATGGTGATGATAATAATAATAAAAAGAATTTTGCAATTTTCCCCTAAAAGAATAATTTTTTCGCATTTGCCATTCGTGAGCTCCTACACTTGTTGTAAATTGACTTAAATAAGATATTTTTTCATATAGTATACTTTATTCAATGATCTAAAACATTATATAGTTAATTAGAATTTTGCATAATAATTGCCTTGTGCTTTTATACTTTTTCTTTTTTTAAATGGCAGTTGCGGGAAGTTTGACCCGGGTAGAACCTACCTTTTTTCATCCAGTATAATTGAACGCATTTTAATAATTGCGTTTTACTTTATGAAGAATAATTTATGTAAATATTTTTAAAATAAGTAATGTAACACAATATTTTAATTGAAACAATGTAAAAATATCTATTAATAAATGATGTAAAGAATAAATTAAAACAAACCACTCAGAACAATTCGAAACAAATTATTCAGAGCAATTCGAAACAAATTATTCAGAACAATTCGAAACAAATTATTCAGAATACAGCTACATAAATCTTAAATATCTATATTTTATGCATAATATACATACATCAAAGCTTGCTCTAAAGATATTGCGTTAATTTCTTCAGAGGCTCTTCTTAAGCTACCATAGCCAATGCAATTTACTTTTCAATACATAAAATGTTTACTGAGAATGTACTTTTTTAAAATTTTAATTTAATAGATCAAATCTGCCTTAAGTGGTGAGAATTGACCCATTTTATAGAATTATGGGATATGTACGTTTTTTTAAAATCATTTAGAGTGTTTTCAAAATTGTGACACTGTAAAAGATTGAATCTAAAATAATCTAGTTATACGCGCTATAATATGTCAAACTCAAATTACGAGGATTATAATAAAAGGTTGGTAAAATATTCCCAATTTCCCCTAATTCAGAAATATTTTGTCTGAAAAGCTTAAAAAATAAAAGTTGGTGATTTAAATCTTCTTGAACTATATCTTACGGAGGATGCACGGGATCTGTGAGTTACTATAAGTTTGTTTTATTTGCATTTCATGTATTGTAGGGATTTATTGAGAATCCATTCGTAAAAAAGAATTATATGCTCAAAAAATGAGTATGTAACGTTTTTTCGAGATTGAGATTTAAGTAATCGGAGCCATTATAAGCTGATAAAATAATCAAAAAGTACATTTTGCTTATTTTCAGTATAAATTTTTGACAGTATGGAAATAAATTTGGAAGAAATATCGAAGATTTCTGCTATTCCATTTGTGCATTTGAATAATTTATCCACTTGCTTTCTTTAGAGGAAATGCTATTTTTTATAAAAAACATACAATTTTCATGATATGTATTATTTAAGCTATTCTGTGTAATATTTTAAAGCATTTCAAGTATGAACAAAGACCTGGGGTGAAAAGAGCTGCATAGGCATTTTAAAGAAATACATGAAGTGGTTTAAGAATAAATACTCTTACTTAAGAACTAGATAATTCTTCGAAAATATAGCGCTTTGTAAAAATTGATAATATTCAGATTCCAAATATCTATCACTAGGACGTTAAATTTGCAATTTAATATTAAAGAAACAGAAACCTTTTAAATAATACAAAGAAGTTGAATAGTTATGCTCTCTCTCTCTCTCTTTATTATATATATATATATATATATATATATATAATAAATTTGAAATCACAACTATATGAAGAAATTGATAAAGTTCTAAAGATGATTTAGAAATGAACATATGAAACCAGTATGTAAAATAAGAAACTATGAATGACTCACAGAATCATCAGGAACTTGCGAGTTCATTCATAGAAGATGCGTTATTTCATCCAATTTTGTCGGCATTAAGCCTAAAATGACAAAATTTAGCTCCTTATAACGCAAACATTACAGAAAATAGATTGGATCTGGATTAATAAATTGGAACTGGATTAATAACAATAATGTTTAGAGTTTCAATCTTAACTCAAAATAAATAAATAAATAAATAAATAAATAATAATAATAAATAAATAAATAAATAAAAGAAATGAAAATGATTGAAGAAATCAAGAAAATACTTAGATTAACATTTAGTTAAACTAGAATGAAAAAATAGGAATAAACTTAATAAGTACTGAGTGAATACAAAATAAAATAAAGAAAAGGAATAAATTAATACAAATAAAGAAATAAAGAAATATATATATATATATATATAATAAAGATGAAATCACAAATATATGAACAAATTGAAAAAATTATAAAGATTATATACATACATATACAAATAATTAAATAACTGCAAAATCTAAAAAGCTCGAAATTTATTTCATACTTTAGAGTATATCAAACATTGCATACATCGTATTTCAAAATGCTTCAAAAGTATAGTTATTACACTATATATTGCCAGTTGCATTCAAATTGATATTAAATTTTATATTTGTAAATGATGAAATAAATCGAAAATAGAAACCTATTTTTAAAAAATAGATAAATAATACATATATGTTGCAATAGTTTTTGACGTACTATTAATGAATTCTGTATTAATCATTTATGTACGAGTTAATTTATCAATTTAAAAAATATATATATATTTTTTAGTTATGATAATGTGGATATTTTACGTTATAAAATATGCATGCTTTTTTAAAGGTATTCAAAGCATGGACTAAATCTCTGGGGGAAAAGTTGCAAAGGCATAAAAAAGAAAGTATGAAGTGAATAAGAATAAGTACTCCTATTTTAGCATCAGATAATGCTTCAGAAATACAGCGTTTTCTAAAAGTTGATAAAATCCAGATTCCAGATCAGCGATCACTAAGACGTTAGATAAATAACGAATAGAAAAGAGATAACGCAGTCAAAAATGAAAGATTGGAAATTTCTGATTACATAAAAGCTTTTCTCTCTTTTATTAGAAAGAGTCCAGTTGTGCGAACGTTTATTTTTTTCATTCAGTTGGTAGCAATTACATCTGTCTGGGATATAAATTACCCTCTTTAGAGGGAATTAAAAGGAACAAAAAAAGTCTTGTTAATTTAGCTACTCCCCTTATGCACTGAAACATATTTTGGAGTGATTTTTTTCTTTCTTTTGTATTAATTTCGACGGGAAATAGATGAAACCTCTGCTGTATCTACCTTTTTAAAGACTGCGAAGCTGACAGAGGATTAAGTGAGGATGCCAGGGCGAAACTAAGTGTTTTATTTTTGTTATTTCACCGAAAGAGAGATGCAAATAACAAAACACTATAGTACATACTTGACTTAAATATTCCCCCTTTTTTGTAGGATTTTCAAAATATGACCCTTTTGCAAAAAATTTCGTTGACTTTTTAAGTATGTTTAATGTGTTAATTACGCCGGTTGATCAAATTGATTGCATTTGTGAGAACTGGGAGAAAGTACATGAATTTTTTTTTTTAATAGAACTTTAAGACGGAATAAATCCTCCAGGATTTTGCGAAAAGTTTAAAGTTAAGGTTTCGTACATAATAATAATAATAATAATAATAAGTCACAAAACTTTTTTTTTTTGTTTTGTTATTTACGCCAAGAGAGGGATTCAAGTCACAAAAAAATATGTATATTTGATTCAAATAGCCCTTATCTTAAAAAAAGATTTTACAAATATAATAGCATTTTTAAATTATCTTGACAATTTAAGTATGTTTAAAAGTGTTACATGCGTTAATTACGCCAGTTAATCGAACTGGTTGCATTTCGGAGAATTGGAATAAAATATATCTAATTTTTTTTTTTAAATACTTAATATGGAATACATGTTCTATAAGGCTTACTATATACAATTATAGGCGTGGGTGTAAATAAAATACATAAATTTATAGGCTATAATTAATAGTTAATTAAACTCTTCGGGATCATGAGTTTATGCATGGATCTTCAAAAGGTGCACACAGCAATTGTCTTTGGTACTAGTAATAAAGAAAAGTAATATTTGGCTTATTTAATTAGGCCATTTCCATAATTAAATAAGTAAAGGTAACTATTAAAAAAAAGTGGTACTAACCGAATAAAATTCATTTATGAGACGCTGATCCCAAAGGTGCTAAAGTACTTTTATTATGCATTAAAACACATGTTTGAACGAGTTTTTGTCTTTATTTAGTATTAATTTTGCGAGAAACAGCTGAAACCCCTACTGTATCCACATCTTTTAAAGAAGCTGACAGGCGATTACGTAAAGAAGTCGGAGTAAAATTTTATTTTTATTATTATTTTGAAAAAGATTCAAGCCACAAAACAGTATGCATTGTTGATCCCACCACCACCAAGTTTTTTTTTTTTTTTCCCTGTAAGATTTTCAAAATGTGATGCGGTATTTTTGACTTTTTTAGTATGTTTACAAGTGTTAAATATGTTAATTGCGCATGGTGATTGGATCGCTTGCATCCGTGAAAACAGAGAAAATACATGTATTTTTAAAATTTTTAATACGGAATAAATGTTTTTTATCTATCTTCTGACTTAACCATTAACATAAACATAACTATGGTTGAACCAGTAATCTAATTTAGGGATAAAAAAGGAATAAGTCACTAAGTTCAGGTTTCACTGGTTTCTGGAAAATGTTACTTTAAATTTGGTAGTATGTTTTCAATAAAGTATAAAAATGAATTATTTTCAGATTTGGAGATCATTTGTACATGAATTATTAAGAAAATAATAGAATTTTTTAAAGACTACGAATCTTATGACAGAAATTACTGTAGATTGCGAACGATTAGAATGCTACTGAGTTAAGAATCGCACCGATGCGCAGATTTACAACACTTTATCTTGTCGGTAGCAAAATAAAGTGATTTCTTGAGGAGAAAAAGAAATGGGAAACCTTTGTACTTGTAATCAAGTATTTCTTTAGTGAGAATCTCCGCTTATTTATTAAGGTTTCCATTGAATATACAAAAAAGAAGAAAGTGGAAGCTCACAGGCTTCAAAAAGGTGGGAATGTGTAAATTTGACGTAGGAACTGACGTTGAAATGTTAGAACAGTAACGGTGGATAATATATTTGTTCATGAGAAAGGATTGAATTTTCTTTCAAGGCAACTACATAGAATCCTTTCAGGGGAATGGTTCTTTTTCAGTTTAAAAGAGTATAATCTGCATCTACTACTTAGAATACGTTTGTTTATCCTGCTACTGCAGAATTCAAATTGAAAAAACTTTTCAGGAGTTTGTATAGCATGACATACTCTATATTTAAAACTGATTTAAGGTATCAGGTACCTTTGAAATGTGAAAAGTAAGCGAAAGTTTAAAGCTGGTTATCTTTAAAAACATATATATATTAGACACATTTAAAAAAGAAACTTTAAAGGAACATTTAAACATCCGTAATCTTTTGATTTTTAAGAAATTGAATCTGTGAAGCGTTAACGGTAAAACCGGACCACATTTTGTAAAATTTGAGAGGACCGTGACATCAATTAGGTTGAGGGGTGTACTGTCACTTGCTTACCCTAGAAATAGAAGCTAAAATGCAGGTAATGCTTTGAAAAACGCAGTTGAAGATAGGTAATAACGGAGGGAAATTATGAAAGTCCTTTGAAAAAAAAACAGTTGGAAAATGATATAAAGGAGGAAAAACCGTTGAAAGTAGATACTCGTAAAAGAAAGAACGATGAAAAACGGATCTAACTATCTGTGACTGTTGTCGGTTTCTCTTTTGACTCTACATATTTAATTTTAATAGGTCATAAATAAATACATATTTTCCCAAGAATTGATGTAATGCATGCACGATAACACTCATATAATTTAACCGTAAAAAATCTTTTTTTTTTTTTTTTAATGCTTAAACAAAGTGTGCTTATTAAATTAAGCAACTGTTGCAACAAAATTTATATTAGTTCAAAAATAAGCAAACATAATTTTATGAATGCAACTAAACGATCAAAATTTTAGGTCATATTTTGTGTTAATATTTTTTTTTACTATATAATATGTTATTTCATAACAATCTGTCAAGATATTTTGGTGAAATCATACAAGCAAAATATAAAGAATGTCTAAAAATAAACTATATATTTTATTTATTTATTTATTTATTTTTTTGTAAACTACAACTTTTGTTCTAATGTAAAATTTAGAATGCTGTTTTGGTTAATATATTAAAATTCCCGAAATTTTAAGAGCGAATTAATTTTTTAGTTGAATTAAAGACTTCAACCATTCATGAAGTATAAACAAGTTCGTAGCATTATATAGAAAGTATTTTTTTTTATTTATTTATTTACGCAATAGGGTCTTTTCCCCCCTCCACGACGAGTATATACGCCGAAAGTATTTAAGGCTTTCCAGATTCAATGAGATAAAACTAATGTTTTCTCCCATAGTTTCCAAAGAGACATCTGATATAGATTATAAAAATTTGACTATTTTAAATACAAAACACTCCTTAAATTACAAGTAAAGAATGAGAATGATTAAAAAATGAGAAAGAATCGAAAGCAGAGCATATTTATCGCATTTAAATTGTTTGGATTCTCAGACAGATAGATAACTATAAGTACTGAATAAAAGAAGGGACAGATATTAACCTTTCAATTCTATCAAAATTACAGCTATTTGTTAGTCTAATTTAACTACAGGATCGTGAAAGTTGAACACGAAATCAGTTATTTTTTAGGTAGATCTAGATAACAGATGAAAAGCTGAAGAAAACTAAACACTGATATGATTATTTAAAAAATTATTTAATGCCAAATCTTATTGAATATATCCGTTTATCTAAAATGTAACGAAAGTGATATTCGTTGATAAGGTAAACAGAAGCTGATATGTAGCCAAAGATATGATACTGAACAAGAAGAAAGCTTTAAACAATGACAGAATCCTTTTATCCCCTTTTCAAACCGGTGTAAAGATAACAATACTACATGCTGAAGTGAGCATACTTTTAAATACGCATTGAAAATATTCAGCATTAAATTAGACAGAAACAGTACGATATTTATTTATATTGCATCAGTTTAAATCATCATTATCTGCCCATCAACAATTTAAACTATTTAAATAAAATATGCAGCTATTTCTAAAATTTGGTGTTTCAACCAATTTTTTTAATAACTCAGGAGGAAGACATGTTTATCGTGGCAAAATCTTTGTCATCAGAATTTCACATGTAAACAGAATACGGCCGGCTTAAGTGTACTTTACAGAAGTATAAAGATAAAAAAAAAAATCTTATAAATAACTTCTTAAACTTTAGAAATACTTAAAATACCAGTTAGTTTCTAGACAAGACTAGTTTAAAAAACAATTTTATATTTCTCACCAGGTAAAACAGGACGTGTACCCTCAAACGTAGAAAGAAGGTTTGAAATTATTAATTTTAAAGAGGTAGAAATACAATTTAATTTTTATTAGGAAATACAAATTAATATTTTTAAATAATGCATTAACGATTTAAGTCGTAAAATTTTGAGAACGAATTTTAATGAAATAATTTGAGAACGATGTTTCTATGGTCAGCGGCTCTTCCTTTTTATCGTTAAATTGATTTTTAGTTTCGGAATAATAATAATACAATGATAAATAGGTTTTGTCTAAATAGAGTATAAAAATGCTATGCATATTAAAATAGGCACTTTTAATTATATAATTAATTATAGACATTTATAGTGTGTCTACTTTTATTGAATTTTCATTAATTTCTCGGGAATGTTATTGTTCAAATCATTTCTAGTTTTGTCATGAGGAGCTTAATATTGTCATTTTTTGGTTTTATGCGGACAACATTTGAGGACATAACATATCTTAACTATGAATTGTGTAAATGAAGCTCTTCTGAAGATTCCATATTACATTGATAGCTTTTTTTATTTTTGTATTTTCATTCGCCATTGTTCAATATTTTTTTTCATTTATTTTTCCACATGCTATTTAATTATATATATGTAATATATTATAATCAAATTGACAAATAGATATAAATATGCAAAATGAGAAAAAAATATATGCTTTTGGAACCTCGCATTTAATTAATATAATAATCCCAGTTTCTGTTTAAATTGTGTTTCCTAGGCCAATCTTTGAAGGTGTCAGAAATCGCAAAGCCCTAGGTTCATGGATGTGATAAAGTTTCAATTTAGAAAGAGGCAAAAATCAAGATAATTTTTCAGAAAAATTCTATTTTATGACTGAACAATAAAAGGTAAATGCGGAATGTCCAAAAAAGCGGCCCAAATTCATTGACATTCATTCCAGTACATAAATTTTGTGTAATGCTGTTTATTTGAATAGAAAATGGAATTATCAGCACAAATATAATAAAAAAGATTTACTAATGGGAAATTTTACTAAGTGGAATTATTTTTATTGATTACTACCAAACCCGCCTGGCTTTCTCCAACACAAGTCTATCTTTATTTTTATTTGTTTGTATTTTTATTCGGGCAAAGTAGATAACAATTTTAAACTATAGAAAAACTGAAAAATATTAAAATGACCTCCAAAAAAATATTTTTTGAAACATTAAATATTCATATATTTTTTAATTGAAAGGTGCCGCTGAGAACAGAAAAGAACATTCTATAAGTGGGTATTTTTTTTATTATTTTCATTTGGGCGACGCGGATGTCAATTTCACACTGCAGAATAAACGGAAAATATGAAAACGAATTTCAGATTTATTTATTTATTTTTTTTTTTTTTGGGGGGGGGAGGGGGGGGGGGAGTGGTAAATATTATATTTTTTTTAATGTAAAGTACCATCAGCTCAGAAAGGTACCGTGAAAAACGTACGTAGGAGTATTTTTTTTTTCTTTTGGTAACTATACAAGATAAAGTTGAATAATTATGTATTCTACTAAAAAGAGAAAATATGCAAACTGTTTGTTTTGCAGGTAAAATCTGTTCAAATAACGAAATCCGTAAAATAGAATTTTCTCAGTAAAATAAACAAGATTTTTTACTGCCCTTTCCTGGCTGACAGTTTATTTTACAAAATAGTGTATTGTTTTAACTCCTTAATTCTCGCTCCCTTCAATATCACGGGCTGAGGTGTCGTTCGTTATTTCTCGTGCCCGTTATATTTCCGGGCTAGAGATTCATTGCTGGAAAAAAAACTTCTCAAACCAGGAAAATTTAACTGGCCTTTCCGTGTGAAGTCTTTGTATATTAGTGTTTGGGTTTGGTTTTTGGAGCTGATTGTGATGTTGGGCTTTGTATTGTATGTTTCGAAATATATCACACTCAAAAAAATTTTTAATAATCAAAATTTAATGTATATTATTTTATTTCAAATATTATTTGTAAAAAATTGTTTGACGATGATAAATAAGGATCCGAGATGTGAAAAATAAAGGTCTTATTAGCATTAATTTGTATGATGTAAAACAAACATTAAAACACAGAATTCTCGCATGATGGCTTTTCCACAAATGTGAATTTATTCTGTAACATCTTTTTTTTTTTTTTGCCTTAAAAAAAAACTAATTGCATATTTTATATAGTAACCTTATAATTATCCAATTTCCGTAATAAAAAATAGGTACTTTTTTGATGGTTTTTCCAAATATTAAGCGACCCTTAAGGGGTTAAAAACCAAAAGCAGACATGTATCTCATTTGTTCTATTTTATCCATGGCCATGCCTAAGAGAGTAAACTGATAAGCTTCAATTCATAAGATATTTTAAGATGTTCGGGAAATGTAGAAGAGATTAATAAAATAAAAAGGCGTTTCATAAAGGTTGAAGTACGAGCAAAAATTCCATTTTTTAAAAATAGTTGATATGAGACGATCTCATCGTCTTTTGTACGTTTTCAGGTTCGCCACTTGCTTTGGAAAGTAGATTGAAAAATCACCTGAGGTTTTTTTTTTTTTTTTTAAGAAAGTAGTAGCATCTATAATTATTGTACGATTTTATTCTCAGTTTTTATGGAATGCCTCTTGTATTATTGATCCAGAGATCATAAAATCCCGATATTAGGAAGCATAGAAATATACTGCTGACATAATTACCGTATTCATGATATTAATAATGCAGTTGTATCGTAATAATGTTATAAAACATTAAAATTCGCAGCCTTAGGATGAAGCGTAATCAGCCTAATTTAATGGGTCTCCGAAACTAGTAACTGTTTTTGCTGTGCTTCCCTTATCCACAGATCCACCGCCGAAACTGTTAACGATCAATAAATTACCAAGTAAAAGTATATATTTCCCATTAAGCGTCCTCCTCCTATTTTTTTATTATTTTGTAAAAAAAAAAAAAAAAAAAAAAACGATAAGTACCTGACTATTTTGTTTTATTGATTTTTACTCGAGGAAATCATCTGTTGAATGGTATCGCATGCTTAATCCACAAAATTTGCAGAAGATGTTCCTTCTCGTGACTTAAATAAAGTCATTTCAGCTACGACAGCAAATAGAAGAAAACCCTCAAATGGAAACAGGTATTAAACATAACGAAAAAGTACGGTAAACATTATATTTCAGCTCTACTTTAATAATAATGTAAGCGATAAGCTTCTATGTAAAACTTTTCTCATTAAGATTCATCATAGTTATAGATACGTAATTTTCGTATTGATGAAATAGATGCAGTAAATGGGAAATTCACCAATATTAGCTGCTTAATGGAAAATATCGTTTATGAAACTTTTCAAGAAAAGTTAGTGAAAAGAGGATGTTTGCGCGAACCAACTGTAATTTTCAATGGCTTTAAAAGGCAAAACTAGACGTACAAATGGAAAAAAGAGTTTTATGAATTTATTGAAAATATTGTGAAAAAATGTTTCAGATATCAAACTAGGTTTAAGTAACCAATCTTGGACAAATATTTCCAAGTTAGTTGTACAGTCTTTCAAATAAAACAAGAAAACAAACTATTAAAACAGCTTTTATTTTTTTGGAATATGAAGTTGGAGGGGTAGTTATGATTCTTTTTGTTTCAGCTCTCAAATCGTAAGTGAGTATTTAAGGGCCGGCTTCAGTCATGCGATAACACTTGTAAGCTAATGTTAAACCTATGGGAGTGTTTTTTTTAAATATCTTATTTACATTTCTACATTTTTAACATTTTTTTGGCTGCCTTGGATAGCTGGTGTCGATGTCTAAACGGACGTTATTTTACTTTTTTGATTTTGGTTGCAGTTTTTTTTAAATGGGGGTACCTTCACTTTCGGAACCTGTTATGAAATATAAAGCAATCCCATAAAAAAATTCTGCAGCCAAAACCTGAAAAGTAAAAACGGAGTTGTTTTGTGATCGACCTCAGCTATCCAATGCATATATGTATAGTATTTAAAAATATCGAAATGCAAACGAAATATTTCAAAGGAACGCTCTCATAGGTTTAACATTAGCTAACGAGTGTCTTCGTGCGACTGAAGTAGACTCTTGAGAAACAGGGAGCAACTGTTTAAAGAGCCTGAAGAAAGAAAAGAATTTATAATGTTAAAATGAAGGAAGGTACCACGTATAAATAGACTACTAGATGATTTTAAAACTTGAAAATTATATTTCTAAGATTTAAAGAAATAAAAACTTAAACGCTTTTTCTGAAAGACATGATTTCTACAAGCAATTATCTACGAAAATAGTTTTATATCCTAAAGCAAACATTCAATTAATATAATTAATAATTATATGATAAAAATATAAAAAAAGAAGAAAATTTTTAGTTATTACAGTTTAGCATAGTTATTACCTTGAATTCTATTTAAGTTGAGAAAAAGAAATTAAATTCTGTTAATCAGAGGTCTGTAAACCTAGTCGGAGTTCTGGTCCCGCAACCTATAGATCATTTTTTTTTTAAGATGCTACTGAGGTGATTTAAGATTTCTGAACACTCCGATAAAATGCATGCAATCGGACAATACACATTTCACTTTACATAAACGAATTTTCAACAATATAATCTATTAATAACGTTATTGTTTGCATCATTATAACCCTTTATAATTAATATTGTTCTATACAATGCTAAATGAGAAAATGTTAATTTGTAATAATTTGAAACCCCGTGTTAAACTTGACAACGTAATTTATCATATCAGTCAATCAGATATCGGAAACAAATTGGCAATCAATAAAAAATTAAAATAGAGAATTACGTACGTTAGATAACAGAAACAAGTGGGTAAGTGTGCTCACAGATCGCACAGAGGGTTTCGTTTAATATTCCTTTAAAACACTTTATCCTTTTGCGAAATCTGTTAGTTCCACATTTCGCAACCAGGGGGCGCATTCTATTCTACACAAACCTGTATCCAAAGGAAACTCCGTTTTACAACCTATCCGTAGGTATATTAGTCGAGGGGATCGAGTCTATAGCACCCGAGATAGGTAGGCGCCCCAGGAAATTGCACGGAACATTCTTTTATAAGCCTTTTATTATGTGTTATGAACTATGTCAAAGTTTCCATCAGATCGACTTGTTAGATTTCATAATTTTAACAAAATTGCGTTATGTTAGTTGCAAATTCCACCACCAGGGAGCGCACACTATTCATAACAAAAGTGTATCAGATCGAAACTCTGTTAAACAACCTATCAGTGGATGTGTTACTCGAGTTGGTGGCGGCCTTAAGCGAGAAATTAAGAAATTTGCTGAAAGTACTATTCAGAAATAGTGGTAACTAAAATTTTGACATTTTTATATTTCATAAGCAGCACGTGTCTGAGTATATCATAGTGCTCAAAAAACGACATCTAAAAAGGTCGTAAACGCTAATTTTTAAAAAAGAAATCCAGCGCCCCTCCCCCGCCCTCCCTTCACAGGAAATTGCATGCACCATTATTTTATAAGCTTTTTATTATGTGTCATGAAGTATCTTAAAGTTGCAAACGGATCGCCTTGTTATAATTCCCAATTTTAACAAAATCGCGTTACGTTAGTTCCGCATTCCACCACCAGGGAGCGCACTCTATTCTTAACAAAAGCATATCTGAACGAAACTACTTTGCGCAATCTCTCCGTAGATACATGGTCGGGAGGGTGGCGGTGCAGTCTTAACCAACAATTTAAAACATTTTCTGCGATAACAAACGCTAAGATTTAATAAATAAATCTAGTCCCCCCCCCCCCTCCACTCCTCGAAATATCACACTCCATTCTTTTTTACACTTTTTCTTATGTGTTATAAAGTATCTTAAAGTTTCGAACACATCGAGTGGCGGTCTTAAACAATAATTTAAGATATTTCCTGAAATTGCTATTCGGAAATAGTGGGATGAACACTTATAAACCTATAAACTTTTTCATATTGAATAATTAATACTTATCTCATAGCGCGCCGTCGAAACACCCCACGCAAATTGTTAGATTTCCTAATTTAAATGAAATCTCCGTTAAAAAAGCACGTGCCTCCATCTTAATCTGGCATTTGATGGAAATAAAAGGAATTAATAAAATAATAATTAATATCTCAGCTCGTAATGAAGCTATCTCTTTGAACCGGGTATGTATGAAATCTGCGAGAAATTTCCAGCCCGGATGTCAAAAAATTTAATCGAAAAATTTAATATTTAAAAAGTTTAAATTTCGTATTAGACTTTCCTCCCCTTAAATTTCTCCCGCGCCGATATGTCGAGAGATGACGACAGCTGCCTTCCGGTGAATGGAAATCTGTTTTCATTGTCTTTCCAAACACAGAAATTAAATTTTTATCGATCGATTTTTAGGGGATTTTTTGCGTTCTATCCTACGCAGAAATTTGAAATTTATACCAAAATAAAGTAGAATTTTTTCCGCGTATTTCTACACCTGTTACGAATTTGTACGACCGATACTTCGGCAGATCAGATTTTGCTTTTTAAAGGTCCACTTCATTTATTGCTTAAATTACTCCGCGGTAACCCTGCACTGGCTGATTTGACGGAGCATCCGCCGAATTTACTGGCAACCCTTAGGACAAACTGGGGAGGATTTCGATAACGAGTGTTCGCACCTGCATTCAAAAGGTTGATTGGTTAATTTTAGAATTTAATTAGCCCGTAATTAGGTTAATTAGCAACTTTTTCAAAATTTTATGATTTGTTGTTTGATGTGAGGTGTTCAGCTATAAGTACCCAAAATTTCAAGTCTCTAACATGTATAGTTTCTGAGAACGGGCTCTGTGACGGACAGACAGACGGACGGACAGGCAGACGGACAGACAGACAGACGGACGGAGAGGCAGACAGAGGAGCGAGACGAATAGGGTTTCGTCAGATGAACGAAACCCTAAAAAGGAGTTAAATGTATTTATTAACAAGACAAGCAAGAAATGCAGTTGGTTATTTCACTTTATATTTAGTATTAGAAGATTCCAGAATAAAAATCTGTGTTTCGGGTCCAAGAATATGAATTAAAAAATAATAATTATCTTTCTCGAAATACGAATTTAATCAAGGAATTTAAATGATGCAAGTTGTCATCTAATCCATTACATAATAAACAATAATGTAAAGTAAAATAATAAAAACAAATCAGAGATGAATGGAACACCTATTCTTTCAGCAGTCAAGGTTAAGGACCTGATGCGATACTGTGAGAAAACAATACGGGTTAGAAAGCCACGTTATCTTATGTTCAGAGCTGCATGGAATTCTCAAAAAGCAATTTCACTCTGTGTTCTACTACAATTGTTTTACAGATAATCATTGAAAACGAGAAACGAAAATTATGAGATGCATAGGCTTATTTTTTAGCTTTGTGCAAATATTGTATTCAGTGGCACACCTTTGACCGCTATTTACTTGAATGACATATTACATTTTCATATTAAAAATAGACTATATTGATACATTCAAGGTTGTTGTTCAGCTACTCGCCATTTATTATTATTATTACTCGAAATTTTTTTTTTAGAAGTATGTGAACTTATATTTTTGAAAGCGAACGACAGCTAATTGAATGGATTAAAGTAATAAGTACTCCCACTTAAAAATATTCATAAATTTATAACAAATTAAAATTTTTCACGTATTTTCTCTAAACAACAACAACAACAGCAGCAACAACAAAAACATCTCGAAAGCTCATATGCCCAAAGATTTGCTATTGTTTACTGCACACTTCAGCAAATTAAAAAGCTTCGTAACAAACTATTACATGTATCGATTATTCTATCTATTATTACTAGCATACTAGAAAAGTTTCATACAGTATTTGAAGATATAAAATTAATAGCCATAGAAGAAATTAAAAAAAAAATTAGAAAACAAGAAACGAGCAAAATTTTAATCGGTGAATGGCTAAAAATATTTAGTATAATCGGAAACACATTTTTTGAAATCACTATTTTTAACTAGAAAACGGTTTTATACTCAAATTTTCATATTTTTATCAAAATTGCGCAAAATTTAT
This sequence comes from Maratus speciosus, assembly GCA_963932465.1. Taxonomy (NCBI): domain Eukaryota; kingdom Metazoa; phylum Arthropoda; class Arachnida; order Araneae; family Salticidae; genus Maratus; species Maratus speciosus. Next base: position 317,919,334 of record OZ010796.1, read on the forward strand.
TAGCGCAACACTTAAGCAAAATACACTTAAACTTCCTCAGATTAAACTGAAGATAAAGTTCTGAAGCAGAAGTGAATATTTAAACTATATTATAAAGCAATTTGTAAAAAAAACACCAGAAAAAATTACTACGAAAAAAATCGCGAGTGACAAACTAATTCATCATTTTTGGTGTTTAAACTTCAGAAGTAATAGTTTAAAATATACATGAAAACTATGAAAAATCTCCCTGCCAAAAATAAGTACGTATTTTATTCTATTCTTTATATGTCTTCATACACGCTTTTGATTTTCTTTAGAATTTATATTGTAACAAAAAACTTGTTGTGAGCGTCTGTAACTTTTTGTTTTGAGTTTTTTATATTTCGAGTTCCATGAAATAGAAAACAGCATAACAAAACTAGAGCATAATACATATGATTGCTTTTATGCAGTTTTCATAAGTGAAGTACGTGATAATATTCTCCATTAAAGAAATCAGCGCAAACTATAACCCACAAATCTTAATCAAGTACAAATAAAATGTACCAAGTTTAACTACCATTTGACGCTGTAACTTTATCTCCTCAAAAAATTTAAAAAAAATATATTTTTTAATGAAATTTACTCAATATATATTTTTTAAATATGTCAATCAGATTTGAAATGTTTTCCCTAAGTTAGCAAAATAACAAATTTCTTATTAATTAAATGAAAATATTATATTTTATATAACATGCACATAAGATTCTGCGACAAAGTTTTTAAGAAGTTTTTAAGTATTGCAATTTGGTACAAATGTCAGGCTTAATAAAATAAGCCACGCTCAAAAAGTAGAATGGCTTTAAATAATAAATGCAACAAATATGAATAATTTGCGTACATAGAAAATATGTTCTACTTATAAGAAAAAAAAACCCTGATAATTATTTTATTATACAATGAAATGACGGAAATCTCAAAAGCTGTAATAAAAAATGCAAATCTCAATTTCTAAAAATTTCGTAAATCTTTATGGACAGTACACCCATCATGAAGGATTGTAAGAATTGAGACATGAGAGAAAAACAGTTGATGCAAAGACAAAAAACAAAGTAACAAACAAACAATTGTATTGCTAATATAATTATTATCCTAAATTGCTTATTACCTAATAATATAATTCTATTTTACACAATAAGATACTTTTATATCTATTTAATTGCTGTTTGAGCTACATTTTTAGATGAGGAAATACTGTTATAAACACTGAAAAAATGAGTAAACATGTGAAAATGTTGAAAACACAATGAGAAAAAATTATGTAAATATCACATAAAAAAAAAATTAAAATCAGGATAAAAAAAATAAGGAAAATAAATCAACCTGAATTTTAACACATCATGGATATTTTAGAACATAAATACATAGCTGCCAACTTGTACGGATTTTTCTTACCACTAAAATTTTATAGAGATTTTCGACTTATTTAAACGCTAAAATTGCTGGAATTTTGGTGATTCAATTAGATAATATTTTCTATTAAATTTTAGTGGTATGAGAAATCCGTACAAGTTGGCAGCTATGTAAATATGTTATGCGTTAAAATTCTGGTCAAGTAAAAATCGAAATAAAAACTACTTACAAATAAATGCGTGATAATTTTAAGCGAAACATTATTTTAGAACGCAATTATAAAATAAAACTACTATCATTACTATAAAATAAGTAGAATATTGCAAAAAAAGTACGATCTATAAAAAAAGTACAATACTCAAGTTAATAAACTTCTTAGAATTACGCGATAATTTTATGGAAAGCTTTGTTTTCAGAAAAGAAATGATGCAAATTAAAATTAAACAATAATTTAAACATAGTCTGTTGTTGATTAAAAGTTTTCAAAAAAAAAAAAAGTATGAAATGTTGGGCTGGAAAATTAAAACATTGCTAGCAAAAGTTTATACAGTATTTGGAGATAAAAAATTAATAACCATAGAAGAAATGAAACAAATTCTATTAGAAAACAAGAAACGAGCAAACTTTTAATCAGTGAATGGCTAAAAATATTTAGTATAATGGGAAACACATTTTTTGAAATCACTATTTTTAATTAGAAAACGGTTTTATACTCAAATTTTCATATTTTTATCAAAATCGCGCAAAATTTATTAGCGCAACACTTAAGCAAAACACACTCTAATTTCCTCAGATTAAACTGAAGATAAAGTTCTGAAGCAGAAGTGAATATTTAAACTGTATTATAAAGCAATTTGTAAAAAAACAGAAAAATTTACTACGAAAAAATTGGGAGTAGCAAACTAATTCGTCATTTTTGGTGTTTAAACTTCAAAAGTAATAGTTTAAAATGTACATGAAAACTATGAAAAATCCCCCCGCCAGAAAAAAAAAAGTCATAAAAAAAACGAGAATAAAGAGCAAATGACATTATACTTTACAAAATAAATCATCAACTGTCATCCCTAACGTATTTTAATAGATAATGTTTGACATTAAGCAAAGAAGATGATGTCGACAATGAAAAAAAAAAAAAAATTAAAGGATAACATGCCATATATATTATTTAAACATTAGTAAAAAATTATTCGTCATTTGTAATTGAAAATTTGAACAGGGGTGATTAGTTAAATATATATAAAACATACACACGAGAAAATTACTGAAAGTAAAGCGCAAATGACATACTTTACAAATAAATCATCAAATGACATTCCTAAACTATTTTATTAGATAATATAATTATTTCAATTTAAACGAAGAAATACAACACACTAATAAACTATTAACCCTTTCGGCCCTGACTTTTTTCTTAAAGTCCAAAAAAATTAAAACTTTTGTCAGACAGCAGTTTTGAGTAATAAAATACATATCAGTTTATTTTATTTTGATTAGTTGAAAATTATGCATTTTATCAAATGAACATATATGTGACCATTAGGTCTTGCAGCATTACATGATCATATTTATAGTTTAAAGCATTTTAATAGTAAAGAGCACATTTGTGACCACCAGGGCCGAAAGAGTTATAAAGTAACTAAACACTTTTTCTTTCACTTTTACATCATTAAAAGTAATTCGTATATTTTGAAATATAAATCTTTAATTTCATTGAGTTTATATTGCAGAATAAACTAAGAAACTTCTAAATTACTTTTATTAACTTCTAAATTAGGAAGAAGTATTTAAAAATATATTAATCTGTTTGAAAAAATAAGAAATCTGAAAATAAAGTGAACATAGCCTAAGGCTACAAATTACTCACCAACTGTCATTTCGAAAAAAAAAAAAAATAATAGAAGATGTAAATATTTTGCATTAAACGATGAAAAAATTAGACATTAAAAAATATATTGAAGGATAAGTCACGACTTTTGTCATTTAAACATTAACTCTATATAATGCACGGAGAAAACCCATACTCATGTAATTATTTATGTTTATACATACATATATATGTGTGCGTGTGTGTGTAGTAATTTATAATTTTTGTCATTTAAATAAAATACATGGCATAATACTTTACAACTAATTTATAAACAGTAATTTCACAATCATTTAACAGAAGATTTAATTATTTTTCATTAAAATAAAAACGATTTAGACAATAAAAATGTAAAACATTAATTCCTCATTTAAAACTAAGAGAATATTCAAAAACAGGTAGCAATTTCAGCAGCAAAATGAGGTAAATAGTATATGAATGAAAATGATTTCAAAAATCATTAACGAAATTTATGCAGTAACAAAAAAAGCGAAAATGAATAATGTTTTACAGATAAAAAAGAGATCAACCTGTCATTTAAAAAACCTTAATGTACCTCATAATTATTTTAATGAAGAAATCGGTAAAAAAAAAAAAAAAAAAAAAAAAAAAAAAAAAAAAAAAAAAAAATTAATGAATTCTAATAAATAAAGAAATAATGAAAAAAAAAAGATTATAAAAAATAATTCATTTTGTCCTTTAAACAGAAAATTTATTATTTCGAAGAATATCTTTAAAATGTATATGAAAACTATTTCAGACAGTTGCCAGAATAAAATGTAAATGACATAATACTTTACAATTAAAACACATGCCATTATTGAATTTTTTACTAGATGATTTAATTCTTTCGTAGAGAATAAAAATTTAGAAAATGAAAATATGTTGAAGGATAACTCATCTTTTAAAATGAAGAAAATATTAAAAAATGAGTAGCGATTTTATCAGCAAAAGTGGGTACTTTATGTATATGAAAATGATATCAGAAATCGCGAACAAACTTATTAAAAATAAAAATGGCGCACATGAATAATATTTTATAAATGAAAAACGCGATGATGAAATTATCATTATAAAAACCTTAATATAACACATAATTATCTTAATGAATAAATTGTAAATAAATAGTAATCAAATTATTTTAATGAACTACATTAGATACAGAAACATCGAAATAATGAGAAAACGTAATAAAAAATAACTCAGTATTTTGTCATTCAAACAGTAAATTTGAACTTCAGAAGTTAATTTTTCAAACTAATAAGAAAACTACTTGAGCAAATTGCGGAGAATAAAGTGTAAAGGACACAATTCTTTACAAATAAATCGCCATCTGTTATTTCTAAGTCTTTAATTAGATGATTTGGTTATTTTCCATTAAAAAAAGACCGGCAAACGAATTTAGCAGTGGAAAAACATAACTTCCCAAAAAATATTAAAAAATTGGTAGAGAGTTTCAGCAGCAAAAGTGCGTGTTTAGAATATATATATGAAAATAATTTCAGGAATCACTAACAAAATTTATCTCAAAAAAATTGTAAATAAGTAATGTTTTACAAATAAAAAAAAATGATCAACCTATTATTTTAAAAACCTTAATATAGTACATAATTATTTTAATTGTAAAGAAATTGTAATTAATTTAATTATTTTAATAAATTCAATGAATTAAAAAAAATGGTAAAAAAAAAAAAAAAATACCTCACCATTTTGTCGTTTAAACGGTAAATTTAAACTTCAGAAGTAATTTTTCTAAATTTATATGAAAATTATTCCAGAAAATTGTCGAGAATAAAGCTTAAATGCGCAATTCTTTAAAAATAAATCAGCATCTGTCATTTATAAATCTTTAATTAGATGATTTAGTAATTTTTCATTAAAACATGAACTACAAACGAATTAGGCAATGAAAAATGATAATTCACCAATATTAAAAAAAATTGGTAGAGAGTTCAGCAGCAAAAGCGCGTGTTTAGAATATATATATAATTTCATCGTCTGTCATTTGTAACATATTTTAATAGATAATGTGATTATTTTAATCAAACGAGTGATACTAGAAAATGAAAAAAATATGAAAATATAATCCATTTTTGTCATTTAAACACCAACTCTAGATAAAGCACCGAAAAACTCATTTAATTATTTTATGTTAAAATAAACATAGAATGAAAAACAATCGTCTTTTATGTTACTTAGCCTTTTATGCTCTAAGTTGTAAATCCCCATCCAATAATTACCTTCCTTAATGCTTGAACATATATCAGAAGATTTATATAATAATAATAATGAGAAGAATAAGAATTTTAGCTAAGCTTTTTCATTGAAACTGATTTAATAAGTTGATAGTTAAACATCTTTTTGTAAAGTATTTAAAAGAATAATCAGATTAATTAAAAAAAATACTGTTATGGAAATATCGCAATTCTTATAAAAACATTGTAAATGTATTGTGATGCTATCTGTAAATGGTAAGGTTTCTGTAGTTTCAAATTTTTCATATATTTTTTAATACTATAAAAGCTACACCTATATAAATACTTGTGAAAATAGTCATTTAAGAAATATTTAGCTGTTTCGCTGTTCTTTCTAAATGTGGAAGAGCAAAGTATTTTGTATGGAAAGTAAAATCGACTTTTATTTAATAGACTGATAATATATATTTTTTGCAGAATTTTCTTTAATGTTACTTAAAAGTACCGTTGGAGCATAAAGGATTAAACAGTAAATATCAAAAGCGAATATTTAAAAAAATATATATAAGTTAATTGAAAAAATTACCAGAGAAAATTACTGAGAACTGAACGCAAATGACAAAATATTTTACCGAAAAAAATCAACTGTCACTTCTAAAATATTTTAATATGTGATGTAAATAATTTTCATTAAATGAAGAAATATTAAAGTATAATGCACCATTTTTGTCACTTAAACGCTAAATTCAGATAGAGCTTTAAAGCAATTAACTTAAATGTATCGAGTAATTATTTTAAATTAAATGAAAAATACTAAAATATTTATTTTTTTAAATGTGCAAATAAATTTGTTATTTTTGCGACTGAAGTGGATATTTAAAAGATCCATGAAACTGCTTGAGAAAATTGGCAACGAAAATAAAGCGCAAATGACTTAATACATTACAAATAAATCATCAACTGTCACTTCAAGAATATAATAATTAATTTTCATTAAGCGAAAAAAATTAATTTAGACAATGAAAAAACATTAAAGGATAACTCACCATTTTTGTTATTTAAACGCTAAATTCAGATAGAGCATTAAAACAATTAATCTCAATGCATCGAGCAATTATTTTAAATTAAATTAAAAACGCTAAAATAATTTTAAAAAGTGTTCAAATTAATTTGTCATTTTTGCGACTGAAGTGAATATTTTGAAAATCTATGAAAATTGATTGAGAAAATTGGCAACAAAAATAAAGTGCAAATGACTTAATGCATTACAAATAAATCATCAGCTGTCAATTCAAGAATATTAATAGATAATATAATTTTCATTAAGCGAAAAAAAATTAAATAAGGCAATGATAAAACAGTAAAGGATAACTCACCATTTTTGTCATTTAAACACAAACTCCACAGAAAGCACGGAAAAACTCCAAAAACCCCCTCCGGTAACAAACCGGCGAAAAGACGAAATACTGTATTAATCCGCGAACTCAGAAGTTTTTTTGGCTCAGGCGCTGCTGAGGTTTGCCAAGTTTACCTTCTTTCAGACAATGAAGCAGAATATGTAGAAGCAGTCGCGACACGAAAGAAAGGTTAGCGACTTGAGAGTTTTCTTCCTGGCCGTTTCGCACACGAGATTTCGGAAGTTGGAAGGAAGAACACGAAAATTTCAGTTCATCATCTTTTCACATAAATGACAATTTTTGTTTGAACATGGATTTCGTGATTATAGAGGGAGAAAAAAATAGATAAGACGAGAAATCAGTGTTTGTATTAAGGTCAATCGATCGGAAAAAAGTGATTGTTAGACGCGGTGTTATCTATTATATAATGTTATTGTGAACAAAAAGTGAATACGATGCCAGTAATTATTTATATAAATTTAGGATTTCAATCTATCGCAAACAGATGAAAATTAGCACAGTATTTGCAATGTTGTTATGTATATTATATGGTGTTATTAATGGAGAGAGAGAAAAAAAAAACAATGGGAAAGGGTATAATTTCGTTTATCTATCGAGATATTAAAATTAGGGAAGTTTTTCCAGACATGAAAGCTAAATTAATTAATAACTTATTTTTTAATTTATTATTCTTAACTTGGGGATTTCGATTACATTTAATTTAACTTTAAAATTATGAATCGTTAGTTAATCCATCGAAATATTAAAATTAGATAAGTTTTTTCCAGACATTAAAGCTAAATTAATTAATAACTTATTTTTAATTTATTATTCTTTACTTGGGTTTTTTTATTATATTTTATTTAACTTTAAAATTTCAGATAATTTAAGTATTTAGACAGAAATATAACTTTTACAGACTCTACAGCTATAAATAATATATATTTTAATTTATTATTCTTTACTGAAATTTCTTTTTAGGGGATTTAAGGTTATATTTATTTAAGATTTCAGGTAATCTAAACATTCAGCTGGAAATATTTCAAATAGACATTATAATATAAGTATTCGTCGTAAATGTCATAGAGACATTTTCTCTATGTCTATTATCTAATAGACATATAGAATAGAAGTTATATACATGGGATTGTCACTATTTTGTGATTTCCTAGCGAGTTTTATTTACCAATTAGCTTTACTTTAATGTATGTTTTAGTTTAACGATATTCTATACGATTATTACATGCCATTTTCATTTAAAATTTTGGTTAATATTGTTATATGAACGTGTAAGATAAATTTTGATTCAAAGGTATTTTCATTTTACGCACGCACGCACACACACACACACACACACACACACACACATATATAGTATACATATATATATATATATATATATATTAACACAAATTGATCGGAAACAGGTGATTGTTAGTATACACACATAACATATTATATATATATATAATATTATTATATTTATAAGTTGTTGTGTATTTTCTGCACAATGTGTTGTTTTACAACCGTAAGAATTCGATTTTAACTGTCCCATTAAACTGGCGGGACTTTTGCTGTTCTAATATTGATACTTGTTCAATCTGTAATAAGGTCAATGCAATTCTCTTGCTGGGTATGTCTTTATATTTAAATGTTTCTATATAATTATATTGTTCATTTTTACGGATCTTGTATTGACTAATTTTTTTTTTTTAATTCAATTTATATGGCATGGTATATGCTTTTTTGGTGTGTGGTCGATCGGGTACATAAATAATCTAATTTTTAGCTTAATGCTGGATTCTATAACAGAAATCGACTATGCTTTTGCTTATATTAACATTTCATGTTAGAGGTCTGCACGGGCTGAGATTTTCATGCCCGGGCCCGGCCCGACTCATAGAAAAAAAAATTTCGGCCCGGCCCGTAGAAAAAAAAAATAGTGGCCCGGCCCGGAAAAAAGTTAAAATCTCGGCCCGAGTGAATTGCTACAAAAATTTATTTTTACGTCGATTTGGTTAAAAATTTGACTCTTTCGAGGAGTTCTGGCCAAAAATATTTATCTTAAATTTTTTCATGTTTCTAAACTTCATTTTTATATAAGTGCCGCAGGCTGAGATATCTATTTTTTTAATGAATCGCTATTTCTTCTATGCAAATGTTTCAGTTATCATTAATATTGTTAATCCATATTCCATGCATTGAATTGTTAAAAATCTGAAAAATGCTATACAGTAAAATTCTATGAGTCCTTTGAAAATGAGAAATCGTAGCACACAAAATTAAAATTAATCTGAAGGTTGGTTGGTTGGTTTTTCGTTTTTCACAGCCATCTTTTGACATTTGTAAAAGGAATAAGGTTTCATTCCTTCAACTCAATATAGTAAATTTTTTCCTCTGAAAATTTTTATACGATTTTTAGTTTCTTCTCGTTTCAAAACTTTTTTTTTTTTTTACTTTTGTAAAAGGAGCCTGGTTCCAATTTTCTAGCCCAGCGCAGTAAATTTTGACGAAATTCGCGATGTTTTTTCCCGCGATCATTTCAGGATATTCACATTTTTTTTCCCCCACAATCGTAATTCACATTTTTCTATCACGATTCTTTGTTGAAATCTGCACTTTTTATCATAAACTTTTGACGAAATTCGCATTTTTTTACCGCGATCCTTTGACAAATTTTGCGATTTTTACCACGATCTTTTGACGAAATTAGTGTTTTCTTTCTACGATCTTTCGATGAATTTTGCATTTTCTTACTGATCATTTGACGAAATTCCGTTTTCTTTCTGCGATATTTTGACAAAATTTACGTTTTTACCATGATCCTTTGACGAAATTTATTTTCTTCTGCGACCAATTGACGAAATTGACTTTTTTTTACACGGTCATTTGTCGAAATTCGCGATAGTTTATCGCAACCGATCTGCAAAATTTTCGATATCTTTTCGCGACCAATTAACAAAACTCACTACTCATTTACTACGAAATTTGCAATATTTTTCCCTCGATAGTTTATCGAAATTCGTCATTTTTTGCGCAATCTCGCGCAAAATAGGCGCAAGTCAGCGACCTATTGAATATAGACACTATTTGTTTCTGAGATCTTTGACGAAATATCCGATATTTTTACACGATCGTTTGAAGAAATTCTCAATTTTTTCCGCGATCTATTCACGAATTAATTTGGAAAAATTCCATAAAGAAAAGAAATTCGCAGACTTCCAAGAAATTTCAAAATATACTTGCAGAAGAATCATAGGTATGTGGAAGAATTTGCAGGGGGAAATACTGCACAGCAGTTTTCGTTATGCAGGACTTTCCTTTTCCGCATGCAAATCGTGCTATTTTGCACACTATTTCAAACCTTGCCCCTCAAAGACCCCCCCCCCCCCCCGCTTCCAGAAATTCTTAAAATGGCAACCATGTTACTAAGGAAGGGAATTCCTGTATAAAAAATTTACAGAAACACGATTCACTCGTGGTTAATATACATAAGGTGTGTTTTATGTTAAGAAGTTTGTTTTGCAGCCTAGATTTTTTTCTCCCCGTGAACGTTTTCAAAATAATGTCCGAATTTTCGGACTAAAGACCAATTTTTTAAAACTTTTGGAAATGAATACTTTGAATTTTTGAAAATTTTAGAAAAGAATCACTCCTGAAAAATATGCTGTATGGGATAAAAATCGCAACTATAAACAAAAAATTCGTTTGTGTTTTTTGCAAAAAATCGTAGTTTATGACCTATTTTCGTAGCATCGTAGTTTATAGGTCCAAATCGTAGCAACTACGATTTTTTCGTAGCAGTTGGCAGGTCTGAAAATCTTCTAAGACTCAATACAAAGAAAAGAAAAATAAAATGCGTTATAGACAAGTTCCCTTCTTAGCAAATGTAAATGTATTATATATTCTTTTCTTACATATTAGTATATTAATTTTGCATGTATCAACACGTTTTTTCAGTTTAAAACAGGATTCCGTCATAGGCAGGTTCCTTTTTACGCGTTTTACTACATTTTAATTTAGCTATATTTTAATTAGCGTAGAAATTTACTATTCTTTAAAAAGAATAAATGTTAATGTTTAATTGTGGAATAATGGAGATTAAAAAATGTATGCATATTTTGCAAAAATCTTTGGGCCAGGCTTAATTTTACTGACCTTTGAACGGACAGGTCACGCCGAGACAATGATTTTCATACGGGCTGGCTCAAAACTAGGACTGTAAATTTTGGGCGTGAAGACCAGAAAAGAAACCAGTTCCGGCTCTGTACGGAAAATAAGTTAGGCCCGGCCCCTAAAGAGTAGTCACTAGGCCCGGCCCGAGTGCCGAAAATGAAAATGGGCCCGAGCAGATCGCTATTTCATGTACCCTTGATAAAGTGAAATGCTATATAAGCTTCCAGCTGCATCTTTCCATTTGATCTATTATTTGTTTACAATACGTCTTGTAATGGTTCAACATTATTTTGATGGTTTTTTGTTTCATATGTTTTTAATAGATATTTTTTTCAAAACTTGGTTGTTTTTCGTATGTTAATATGGACTAATCGTATGTAATGTGCTTGTCACTTAGTGGATTTTGCTTAATTTGTATTGCTTGTATAGGGTTCCATCTGTATTTTGTATAATGTTACAGTTATAATTAGATGCTAAATTTATTAATTTATTGAATTAATTATAGTAATTGGAAAAAGATGATGATTTGTAATTATATTATGGTTATATATATATATATATATTTATTTATTTATATTTATTTTATTTATTTATTTATTAAATATAAGAAAATTTTTCTGACACTTAAATTAAAAATAATTACTTTTAATTATTATTTTTAGATACATTTGGTAAGGCGTAAGAGGGGAGGAGGGAAGTTATATTTTATTTAAATAAAACGTCAGGGTGGTAGGGTAGCGACTGGAGAGTTTCTTCCAGACGAGATCCCGGAAGTTGAAAAGAAGAACGCGAAAATTTCAGTTCATCATCCTTTCACGAAAATGACAATTTTTGTTTGAACATAATTATCTTGATTAGCGGCGTACAAAAAATGGACAAGATCAGTGTTTGTATGGTAAGGTCAATCGATCGGAAACAGATGATTGTTAGTTATTTGGAGTGCTGTTATTTATATTACAAGATATTATTCAAAGCGAAAAAGATGAACATGATGTTGGTAATGTATAAATGTATATCAAAATTCTACGGGCGTTTTTTCACACCTTCAAATTAAAAATAATTTGTAATAATATTTATTATTTATCTTAAAACGAACGGATGGACTAATAGACACGGGGAATTTTTGTTTTGTATTAAGGTCAATAGATCGGAAATAGATGATTGTTAGTCGCGTTTTTGGAGTGCTGTTATTTATATTGCAAGATAGTATTTAAAACGAAGAGATAGCTTTCAATATGGATTATTTTTATTAAGACGGATGGAATGACGGACAGACACGCTTTTTTTCAGGTAGGGGGTGGTAAGGTTTAATTTATATAAAACTTAAGGTTAGCGATTTAAGAGTTTTCTTCATAGTAGTTTTAGGTACACGAAATTTCGGAAATTGGAAGAAAAAAACGAAAATTTTAGTTCATCATTCTTGAACGAAAATGACAACGTTTGTTTGAACATGGATGTCTTAACCATTAACCGGAAACGTACAGTCTGTGAGATGGTTGCGTATACATATCTGGCCCGCCCTTAATATTTCTCTCTCCGACATTCAAAACTTATTTTTATGCCGTTATATTAAAAAATTGGACCTGTTAATGCATTATTATTAAAGATTAAATGTTTACGTTCACTATTTGGTAAATTATTAAGTGTTTTGTTTGTGCACGGGATTTTCACGTTTCCAGTTAAGGGTTAATTATTAAGAGAAAAAAATAGATGACACGAGAAACCAGAGAGGAAGAGAAACCTTTCCCACACTTTTACTAGTAGACATAATCAAGTAGTTTGTTTTTGTTTAATATCCTTGTTTAATGACCTATTAGGCACAATAGCTCAGATCTGAATTTATTTAAAAATAGTTTTTGCGATATTATTTTTTATGTATACTGAAATCAGAAGGTTACTTTCTCCGGTATTCGGGCAAATGGAATCAAGACCTAATTAAACATTAAAACAAATTATTTCAATCCTGAGGCAGGTGCAATATGCTCAGTTTCGTTGATTTAATATCTTTCGGGCTTGTTTAAATATTTTATTCGCGTACAAAGTTATGAACATTTTTGTAAACACAAATATGGAGCAATAGAATAATGCGATAAACTAAAAACACCTTTTTTCAATAAACCAAACACAAAACAGTCAGTTAAGTTACATACAGCAATGAATTTTTTTTTTCTGGCTAAGCAACAGTTTTTAAACCAAACATAATATCTTAAAAGTTATAATAAGCTTTATATTATAAGCAGTTTTCCGTTTTATCATAAAAAGAGCTATGACATTAGAAAAGAAACTGACTTTTTAATTGCTATTTTTTTGTAACTTTGATAAAAAATAGAAGTTCCAATCAAATATTGACTCATTTTATTGCTTTTTTAAAAATATATATCCACTAACAAGAAAGTGTGTTAAGTTGATAAGTGAAAACAGTTTAATAAACTAAATATTTACAAATTACTCATATTTTATGCATCTGTACTTAGTTACACAAGAAAATGAAATAAAAATACTGATCGACTTTTATTCATATTACCCTGAGTTGATGCGAATAAAAAGTGCATTTAGATGCGACGGGCAAGTGTAACTAGTGTTGTCACCCCCTCCCCCACAGTTTCTGTGGTTACACTTGCCCTAGGTGTAATATTGAAAGTGTAAGTGGAACTACAGCTATTAAAAAAAAAAAAAAAAAAGCTACAGAAAAAATGAACAGTTTTCACATTGAAAATTTTCACTAATCAGGTCATTTTTGAACAGAACATTCAGATACTTACCTAAAATCCCAAGAACTCTCCAAAGATCTCGAGCAGACCCGTGTGTTAATTATCAAAGAGGATGCGAGCTCATTGAAACGATTTACATGGATGATATTGTTTTGGACGAAAAGTCTGAAGAAATCGAAAGATTGAAGAGAAGTTTCAAACAGAAATTTGACGTGAAAGATTTAGGCGAATCAAAACATGTTCTATCAATCCGTGTAAAACAAACTAAAGATGGAATTTCACTTGACCAGTCATATGTGAAAAACATGTTGAAGGATACAGGTATGGAAGATTGAAAAACTGCACTCATCATAGGTCTTCAATATGAAATGTGTGAAGAAGGAGATGAAATGAAAGAAAAAAATGCAGAAATGTTTAGTCATGTTGTTGGTAGTCTGCTTTACTTAGAAACTCACACATGAGCGGAATTAGCGTTCCCTACAACTTACTTCAGTCAATTTTGTCAGGACGTGTGTACAAGATATATTGAAGTACTTAAGGGGAATCCAGAATCTGAGCTTGCTATTTAAGAAACCTAACGAGGCATTGGAGGTTTGCACAGATGCATATTGGGTATCCATGTTACAGAACAGACGGTCATTTAGTGGACATATTATGAAATTTGGTGGATTAGCTGAGAGTTGGATGAGTCGAAAGCAAAGATGTACTGCACTTAGCACAGTGGAAGCAGAATTTATTGCATTAAATGAAGCTGGAAAAGAGCACACATTGTTAAGAAATTTGCTTCGAGAGATTTGTCAGCATTTTGTGAAGGCCCAATGATAGTTAACACCGACAACCAAGGAGAAATAAAACTCGCAGAAAATCCAACTACATTTGATTGATCCAACCATATAGATCTAAAGATTTTCAATGTCAGCGACCTTGTCGAGAGCGAGACTTTACAGCATAAGTACATACAGAGTAATGCCAACTTAGCTAATTTGCTCACTAATGTACTGGCGTCTACCAAGGTGCAAAGACATTAAATGATTTAGGCATCGCAGATTCAGGACGGGTGTCAGATGTGCAAACTATAACGGATACTGTTTGATTTTAACTGCAACCTCTTAACTGTCTTTGCACCATGTTGTTGTTCCCGCTTTCACGAAGCGAGATGTTTGCTGCTCACGTTAAATTTCCTAACTTTATACGCAATTCTTTTGTTTATTAAACTTATACTAACTTTAAACTTAACTAGCTTTAAATTGTGTCATATATTACATAATAAATTCCGAAATATTAAATCGAAAGTGCGGACTTAAGAGTAATTGGCGAAGGAATTTTCAATGCAAAACGAAGATTTTCATGTTTTGAACTTGTATTAAAAAAAAACGAACGTTGCCTACAGAATAATATCAAATGCTTATATATAATGAATTCAAATCAATATTATCTCAAATGTAGATGTAGACAAAATATTTTAGAATTTAAAATGCCATAAGCATGATATTTCGATATCCCTGAAAGTATAAACTTTATAACAAAAGGCTCATTCATTTGAGCTAAAAGTTATTTTAAAGAAAGGAAAAGGAATTTTTCTTCTCATTAGTGAAAATGATACACGTTTTCTTCTAAAAAGATTGTATCAGCAAATAGATTTTCTTCAAAACAAAACGTGAACATTATAAAAATGCTTTCACGTACAGAAACAGAAAAAAAAAAATATTTTTTCTATCTGAATTTTTCTTTGTCTAATTTGTACGCAAACTAAGTGAACTAAGTAAGATGAAAATTTCCATTTGAGCATGAATTAGGTTCCTAATCGGGTGGAGCCTCTCGTGCTTAAGGTAATACAAAAATTGTATTAAAAAATAATTTTTTTTAAAGGCTCAGATAACTTTTTTCATGAACGAATGCATGTGATAAGCTTTATTATTATGCTTCAGTACATGACAATGGCAGCATTTGTTTAAAATGGATTTTCTTCTTGGCATAACTTAGCGTGAAAAGGGATTTGGTTATATTATTAGAAACATTTTAGGCATTCTAACTTTTTTATTTTGAAAATCAGGTCAAGAATTTCTTTTTTTCTTAATGCTATACTAAGTGAGCAGCCGATATTTAAAATCTGATAAGTCTGCATCAAAAGTTTTCTCATCAAGAACATGTTTCGGTCAGCACAAGATCTTTTCAATAAAATTTACCGTACGTTGTGTTTTTATAGCAATAAAAATAGTAAGATTTTGTACATTAGATAGTGTGAATATAAAGGCGGGTTATATGATCTGTTTTAAAATTTTTAAAGTGTCGCCTATAAATTTTATATTCGGTTAACTATTTCAGTTCAAAAAGAAATGGGAATTTGAAAAATATGTAACAGATTTTGAAAGTGAAAAGTTACATAAATTTCATGAAAAGTTTGTCTAAAATTTGATAATAAAAATCTTAATAAATGCTCATGTTAAATCTTTTAGAAATGGATGTGTACTTTAAAAGCTCTTTATACAGAGTGTCTCCAAAAACATAGAAATGCGCTTTAATTTTCTACCTCTTGGATATACGTAGGCAATGTAATTTCAAGAATCTGCAAAACAAGATAGGAATTAAGATTATGTGGATGAACTAGTCCTGCCATTAATTTAAAAGTAAGTCCTATAAGTTATATTCAAACTTTTTCCATGCTTTGGCAATTACAACAATAAAAATTCCATTCTTCTACGATTAAAACTCATTGGACTGTGCTAATTTGAATTTTATGAAATTTCTAATCTTTCCGGCACTAAAGAAAAAAAGGCGTTTTTAGTTCCGGGAAACTCCGAAATTTGTAAGGCAGCCCAGAGTAAAAAGGTATACTAGATTAATATTAACACAATTATTCTAATTGGTAAACAAATCATATTAGATGTAAATTTCCAACTGGGCGAAAAATGTTCGTTTAAAATGAAATTTATATTTGAATGATGCGCACCGATATTAAACTAATGTATGGCGTTTAAGTCACCATGTCACAGATACCGATTAATAGGGATTAGGAATAAGATTTTGTTTTGGGGCATAAGTTTATGCGAAAAAAAATTCTTTAGTAAAATAGAATTTTTTAAAAATCTATTTTTGGCATGCTTACTATGTTATTTTAAAAATTAGGCTAATAATTTTATGTCCATTGCCAATAAATTCTTTTAGAGGAAGAAATGGCCAAGAAATTCTAGTCAAGATACTTCTGTCTTTTTATAAGTGCTGTACTAAATGAGCAGAGGAAATTCAAAACTGATAAGTTTGCATAAAACATTTTCCGGTTGAGAATGTATCTGGTCAGTACATAAGATTTTCTTTAAAATTTTCTGCAAGTTGTGTTTTTATAGCAAATAACTGAGATTTCTTACATTAGATAGTAATGAATAAATATACATGAAACATGAGCTACACTGATGTTCATTAATTAAGGGACAAACACAAAGTGTTAATTTTCGACCTCAAAATTTAATGCGAATGGTAAAAAACTGATATAAATCGCAAATGTAGCAAATAGGAACGACCCTAATAGAATATCCTGTTGCTATGACGTCACGAATGGTCACGATTGTCACAGACACTATGGTAAATCGTAATGTTTATTCGATTGATTATTACTTTAAAGAAGCTGTCTTTCGATCTTTCCTCTGAATCATCAGGCGACGTAACAATGAAGTCACCTGGTGATTCTCATATGGCCATCGTTTGGTGACTTCACTGTGAAGTGACCATGACATTTGCTTTGGGACGAATCCTCTAGTGACATCAAAATGAAGTTACCTGGCGACATCACAAAAAATGGTCATAGTAAATTCATAATGGATTCTCCAAATGACGGTGATCTGAGAGTAGGCAGGTGATTGACGTCACTTGTTGACTCGTCACAGTGCAACGGTCATGGGGATTTCCCAGTGTGGTCTCCAAATGACGGTCGCATTGTAAACTCGCCCGGTGAATTGCCACAAACAGTCACTGTGAATTCACAATGAAGTTACCAAGTGTACACAGACGATCTTCATGAAGATCGGCTGTGCCAAATGTCATAAAGACGTCACATCAACTGGCTGCTATACTGATGTTAGGTTAGTATCTATTTCCTGCACCTGCAGTTTATGCAAGCTTCTTTTGACTACTCACAATTCACTTTTGTGTGCAAAATTCAGCCTTTTCTTTTTGTTCCCCAATTTGTGAACACCAGTGTATTTTTAAATCAATGTCGTCTACAACTTTCAAATGCGATACAACTGCAATATAAGAGTTGAAAAAGAAATTTATATTTGAAACATGAATTTGAATTGCGTGTACTTTTACACTAGATTAATTTTAACACAATTATTCTAATGAGTACATAAACGATAAGAGATGTAAATTTACAACTACGCGAAAAAAAAAAAAACATCCAGGTCCGGACATTTTCCGCCCAGTTGGAAATTTACATCTCATATGTGTACTTTTTGTTAAGTTTCATTATATATGATGAATAAGCCAAGATGCTACTAGCAGAGTTTGGAAGAAATGGATATTGTTCTCGGTATAACTTTGTGAAAATTTTCTTATATTATTTAATAAAAATCGTTTTTGACATTCTTACTTTATTATTTCTAAAATCAGGTCATGAATATCTTTTTTTTTTAAATGCCATACTAAGTAAGCAGACGATATTTAAAACTGATAAGCTTGCACAAAAAGTTTTCTTCTTGAGAATGTGTTTCGGTCAGCACAAAGTCTTTTCTTTGAAATTTCACATATTGTGTTTTTTTATCGCAATAAAAATTATCAGATTATTATACATCAGATAGTATGATAAATATACGGAAAATGTGAGCTGTTTTAGCATGAAACTCGACTTAAAATTTTAAATGAGATGAAAACTTCAGTTGAGAAATAAATTTAAATTTGAAAGATATATAAAGGGCTTTGAAGCTAAGTGTTAGCACACGTAAATGCAATAAAAATGCTTATAATGAAGCTGTAGGGAGCTCGAAAAATACTGGTTATACGCGGACTTTGCTATAAACTATTTCCTTACATTGATAATTTATTAAAATATTTAAGCACATCTTTGTTTAAAAGGCGCATTATTCATTCACGCAATGTTTAGAAATAGTGTACAATAACCAACACTAATCTTTGATTTCTATAATTATCTTAAAATGTTTAATTGAATTCCCTAAATTATTTTTTAACTACTATTAAGCAGCAGTTATGGGAATTCATCCTAAACAAAGTATGTATGATAGGTTCCTATTAACAGAGAAATACTTAATTTTACCATAATACCAATCAGTAGTTTATGCTCGTCAGATTTTCTATAGAATATTTAATTAGCATTAAAAACTATACACCTTTATTTCTGAAACTAAATTTTGTTGCTACCAAACGATACAGAACTTAAGTGGTTTTAAAGTAAACTTTCAGTTCAATTTATTTTTTATAATTAGCTACATGCCAATTTCAATGACTTCTGCAGCATCAGTTAAGAGTATGTTGCTGGAAGATTTCTCAGTATTACACATGCTGACCAACCTCTCGTAAAACGGTTCAGTTTGACCCAACTGAAATAAAAATATTTCGAATCAGAATTCAGAAACGTTTCGTAATAAATGAAATCAAATGTACATGACTTAGACACAAGAAAAATTTCAATACACATTATTTTCTTTCAAAACATGCTTATTTGATTCAAGTCATGTTGAATGACTTTACGCGAGATTAGCAAAGTATGGTATTACATAATTTGTAACTTTGCAATGGGGATATTACTAGTGATAAAGTCCCATTTCTTTTGTTACAGACTTTTCCGTCGTCGTCAGAAATGTGTTGTCCACTTTTCGACGGCTGTTAAAAACGATTGCTCCTCCCCCTCCTCCCCATTGAATCACTTAACTCATATTTTAATTAAATATGACATTACTTATTTTAAAAATTTGGGCGAATATCAAATTGAATTTAACTGTCAAACCCTTTAAGCGTCCTGACCTTGTTTTTTCGTCACGTAATCTTTGAATTCAAACGCTGATTTAAAACAAAATTGATATTAATGTTATTTTTTTGCAGTGCATAAGATAAATAAATGTGTAAGGTAATCACAAACAAATCCCCATACAAATAATTTTCATAGCTATTATTTTATAAATCATTAAACATAAAGGAAAATATTGCCGGGTGCTTAAAGAGTTAAATTATTATCACTTTCCGGTTGGGCCCATAATTGGCACCACTTCATGGCGTTGCCATCATGCCTACAATGTCCTTTAAAATGAATATGTATTCCATTACAGGTTTTAAAAAACTCTTGCGGCAAAACACATTTTTTTTTCAAATTAGCCATTTGCTTATGGACCTGATTATGGAAAATTAACCATAAGATCAAATTAAGCAGAAGATACCGCACTTTTGTGCTAAACTGAAATCTACCAACGAATACAGATTTCCATTTCATGTTGGATATAAAATTAATATAAATTTAAGCTATAATATCCTGGGAATTTTATTTTATTAGTATCACCGAATACGTACTGGATGAAGGCACCCCATTTGCTCAGTATCATCTATGTCCAAGTCTAGGACAGTAATGTAATTCTCGATCTGTAACCGCAAGATATCTTAAGGGGGGATGCCGGTAAAATGATTTTTTAAGCCTAAAACATTCTATTTTTCGTTATGTTTATAATGCTGCCTTACTCAGCGCTCAATTAAAAAAAGAAAGAAAGAAAAAAAAGAAAAAAAACCCCGCAATTTTACAGGCTTTTGTTCGTGTAGTATGCCAAAGCGTCAATGCCTCTTCCAATACTTTTATGTCATTTTTTCTCCCTCAAAACAGTGTTTTTCGAAATTTTCTTTTCTACAATAATTTCTAAATATTCAATTTATTCAACTGCATTTTGATTTCACATTCAATCGACTATTTGGAATTCGGTACATTCAATCTTCAGTTAAGAGTGTTCATTAATCTTCAAATGGATGTAACTTGTCAAATGATTCTCAGTTCTTAACATCACGAATCTTAAAATCTAGACTCGGTTAAATGCGGCTATCAAAATTACCAACTTATGCAAAATTGTTTTTGAAATTATTGTAGAAATGTGTTAAATAAATATTTCTTACTTAATTCGAAAAAGGGTGAATTTTAAATAAGGTTTATGCTTAAGAAATTCATTGTATCTCCTGGGGATGAATAGAAGCTAAATACAAAACAAAATAAAGAAAAATAATAATGAGTCTATTGTGTTTTATTACCCGACTGAAAAGAAGGATTGTGTGTTTCACGCGTATCTGTGTATGTGGATTTCTTTATACCATCGAAACATCCCAGCCGCTGGATGGATTTTAATGAATGAAGTCTCTGTCAATTCGTCGTAATGGCCCGATGGTTATAGGCTAGGTTTTGTTTTCATAAATTCAAAATGGCGGCCATAAAATACAAAATGGCGGTACAGACGAAAAATTTTTTTTACGCACCCTATTGAGTGGCATATCATTATTTTATTATTATTTTATTTTAAATATATATTTATTATTTTATGGCATATCATTATATAGGCCTTTCAAAATGAAGACGATGTTTCATTGACTATTTTACAGTCAGAAGCTCCGTTAAAATATTATACAACCTGGAAGTTGTGTAGGTAGAATCTCTAGTTTTACTGCAACTCTAACCATCATAAACATCTATAGATCTCATCAAAACAGTGTTTATAGATAGGAACTAACAATTAAACACAACTTAAAAGTCTTCAAGTAAATAATAAAAGAAATAGGTAAATAATATAATTCACATTGATGAGAAATAATTAATTAGTTCTCTTTTTGGGCAGTCGGGTTTTTTATTTTTTAAATTTAATTGTATTATTTATGATATTTTATTTATTGATGAATTTTAATTTCGTCATGGAATATAAGACAGAAACAAACGCTGAACTATTTAAATTGTTTTAAGTGCAAAAGAGTTAATCTTCCGTAATCGGGTTGCACGCGATAGATTAAAAAAAATCATGCTTCAAAATTATTTTAAAAACCACAAAAGAATCAGTAAACTGAGATACAGTTCTTAAATTACCTTTGAAGGAACATCCCCCCCCCCCCTATTAGACGGTGTAAAAATTCAAATTATGCTATGCTTAGAAGTTAAAATAATGGCAGTAAAAGCAAAATTTACTGGTCAGGTGTTGCTACCGTTCATATGACGTCAGCGTTACTCACGGACAGGTTTTTGTATTATTATAAAGATGTGACTTGCACCATTCTGACTTTCGCCTTCTATTAACTTCATCACACCCAGATGGGGTTATAGCACATGATTCAATTCCAGTCCCCCCCCCCCCCCTGATTATAGATCCTGTATCCACAAGCAGATACATGAAGGCGAAGGGATTGATTACCTAATAATGAGACAAATTTGTCAAAGGTTCAGAAGTACTTAATGTAATGAATCTTAAAATATAGTTCGGTTATAGCGCTTATAAAAATAAGTGCACATTTAGTGAAGCTTGTTTTGAAATCACTGGAATAATATTCCAAATAAATATGTCTTACCTAAACTGAAAACGAGTAAATATTAAACAGATTTATTTAGAGTGACAGGCTTTTTCCCTCTCTTTGGAGTGAATTTTATAAAAATACACTCCTTAAAGAGTGGAAGTTTCCACTCCCTAGGAAGGAGTGATGTATTTCACTCCATTGTCGAGAGTGAAATATCTCACTCCGCTGACGAGAGTGGCATTATACACTTTTAAAAAAATCCGTTCAACTTTGAATCCATATATGGAGTCAAATAATGAAAAACACCAAAATATGTCACTTCTTATTTTTCAAAAACTTCATTTCATAATGTAACCTTGGAAATTAGGCTGATTTGGTAGTAAAATGCACTCCTTTTAAAGTGGGAGTGACGTATGTACTGGTATTACTCCTCAGCCAATCAGAGCAGTCTTGACAACGACGCTTTTTTCAAGATAAGTGAAAGACGTCCACCATTTTAGAATTAAAATAAACGGATATTATTAAACGATTATTTATGGAACGTAACGGTAAGTCTTCATTTTAAACTTTTATTTCTGTAGATTTGTGTTTTATGATTATGAGTTAAATAGTTTATGCTATATACAAAAAGAATGATCTCTAATTGTGTCCTGATTCTTCAAAACATGGTATATCTCACTATCTCACATTTGAAATAAAGACACAGATATATCTTGATTCATGAGCAGATGCATCATGATTCATGCAGATTACAGTAAACATTGATTTGTACTCAGCCGAAGTTTTTTTGAAAATGTGTTTTTTCTGTTTTCTGATTATAAACACTTAAGTATTTATAGGTTTTATTATTTTGGGGTTAAATATGATATTCGATTATTATGATATTACGAAAAGGTTTCAGACACAAAAATAGCATTATACTGAGAAAATGCCTTTTTTACATATTACAGCTTTTAATTTAAGAAGTGATTTTTAGAAGTGACTTTTAATTTAAGAAGTGACTTTTAAAAGATTTTTTTTTTTATTACTAGCAATAAAACTGATTAAATTATTACTGGTTAAATTATTATTAAAAATCTTAAATCTTCATTATAATGTTTTCAGATTTAACATTTAATAAATTTCTAAAATAATAGGAATTTCTTACAACATATGGCAAGATTTTTGAGAAGTTGTTAAATCTAACAATGCAGTTAATTCATCTATTATAGTTTGTTGTTGTTTAATAGTACAATTATAAAATACTAATTATTATTTTTAGTGTTTTTCAAATTGGTATATTTATTTTCTTTTAATTTCAAGTAAGCCTTTTTCTGTTGTTTATAATTTTAAATCAAAACATTTAATTATAGACATTCTGAAATAGTTATTAAATTTTCTTCTATTGTAAACGCATTTTCTACGTTTATAATAAAGGTAATTACTGGCACTAAAAAATAAAACATGATATTTAAGCATTGAAATAAAGTGTTTTTTATGCCTGATATGAAGTTTATAAATAAAATTGCTTTAGTACATTATATTTTCTAAAAAGGTCATAGTATCACTTATATAATATGATTGGATATGTTTTAAAAGAGAAATAATCCCTTTTTACATAATTTTTTTTCTTCAAATAATAAGAACAGTACATATGCAGTCATTCTTTTCATTTTATATTTCATTCTTTTTTCTATTTCCTAGGTCAATCTTTTCCTATAAAACATACGAAATCTATTTAGCTCATATTAATAAAATACAATATATACGGGAATTAAAAAAAATAAATTAAATATAGCTTGCCATGTCTTTGCATAAATAATCCTTGTATTAATATCCGTTTTTTAGTAACAGCGGAAGAAACTTCGAAATCATGATTAAATTAAAGAATACGTTTAAAAGAAAATATATACATATTCCACAAAATATAAAAACCTAGACTCCAAGTTCATATTTAATAAAACGATGACTAATCACAACACATAAAAATAAAAATCTTACACATTCTTAATATTTAGATCAAAGTTAGAACTTATTAAAAAATGATGTCAGTTGATGTGCATTGTCTTTTAAGAGGAAAAATTAAAAATACTTTAGAAGAATAGGACTCTTCAAGGTTAGATTTAAATTCAATAGTCAAAATACTAAGATCTAAATATTTAAAATTTGAATTACACATGAAAAAAACCCCTCAATAATTAACGTACATCGCAGGAATTATTAAAAAAAAAAAAAAAAAAAAAAAAAAAAAAAAAACTTAATGGGTATCTGAAAAGTAAGAAAAAATATTAACTGATTAAGATTTCGGTTAATTACTTGCCCGCATGGGCATTTTATTCATATATTTTTTTATAGAGCATGCAATGAAAGCAAACACAAGGAATAAGATTGGAATAAAATATTTTAGTTTATTTCTGCTAGTAATTCAATTTAATTCATATGTAACTTTAAATGAGTCTTTCCTTAAATGTTCATTTAGTGTTACAAACTATGCATTAAACAAATATTGTCAAAGTATTTTATTCCAATCTTTACCACGCTTGTAAAAATGCGACTTTCATTGCATGCTCTAAAAGATGAGATTCTTTTAAAATGTCCATAAAAGCAGCATGTAAAAAGAATTCACTCCTATGAAAGAGTGACTAGTCACTCCTCCGAAAGAGTGATTATGAACCCCTTTTTAGAGTGAATGTTCACTTCCCAGAAATGAGTATTCACTCTTTCAGAGAGTCAAAAATTCCACTTTTGTTCAGAGTGAATAGTCACCCTAAAGAGGTTGGGCATATTTTGACTCTGCGATAGAGTGTATATTCACTACTCCGGAGTGAATAGTCACTCCTTTTTATTTAGAGTGCACTTCATAATTCAGAAATCAAATTTTGTACTAAAATTCTCGCGTTGTTGCGTCGGGAAATTCAGCTGAAAATGTAGACTTTGGCAGCATTTACTGAAAGACCTTCTGTCTTTACCGAAAATTGGAAAAAACTGTTCGATTACATAGTTTCTGAATATGGGATGAGGGCACCTGTTAATCTTATGCGTTTGCGAAAAAAAAAAAATAATAATTCAGAAATGTGTCAAGAAGTAGACAGTTTGAACTTAAGAACAGCTTTAACCGAAAGTGAGTAAATTCAAAATAATTTATTTTCTTAGAAAAATTCAATGTATTTCATTGGGATGAGTAAAAACTAAAGAGAAACTAAGTCTTTCAAAGTCATTCATGCTCATAATCAAAAGCGCCAGAAGTGTTTCCGGTTAACCTTTATTAACATTCACAGCTAAAGCATAGAGAAATATGTTAGAGATTTCAAGTTTTTCTTTTAACCTGTTTTCTGTATTTTAATTAAACAACAATGACGACAAAAACGCATAGATCTTTTCATAAACTGAGAATTTATAGAATTTTTCTACTTATTTTATTGCAGAAAAAATATCCTAATGTGTAAATTATGAATTAGTACGTGGTTAATATTCATTTACAGGTGTTTAAAACAGGATTACAAATTAATTGGCAACACTTCAAAAAACTTATCTCTGTGTTATATGCAACATATTTATTTTTTGCAAGACTGCTTGAATAAAAATAAATGAATTGTGTTAAAAAATACGAATAAAAACATTATATAAATGAGAAATAATACAGTATCTGTTACTTCTAATGTTATCACGCTTAGCAAAAAGCAAAGTAAAGTTGAAAATATTGTCGCATCTTAATTATCGTAAAAGTTACGACCGAAAACCAGTGGCGAAAAAAAATTGCTAAACCAACAAGATTATTGTTGTCCCAACAAAATGTATATTGTTTCACATTTAAACAGAAAATTCTATAAACCAAAACGACCGAGAAGCAAAGTATTGTTATTCCAACAAATATTCGTTTAGTTTTATAAAGGTAAACAATTCGGAAATTGTACGTCAAACATGGCAAATGGGATGCATTCGTACTATAAATTGTTTTATAAATATTCAGATCTTGGTATGAAAAAATGAATTAATACAAAATGTATTACGATTATATATATTAAAATTCAGTAATACGGAAATGACTCCATCTTAAATAGGACGTAATCACCATGGCAACCTAGAAGCATTACCTATCATGGGATATCATTGTTTAATTACGTATGATAGGATTTAATAGAATGAAGAAAATGTTTATTAATATCTAAGTTTTGATTCGATTTTCATAAAATTTGAAATGACTCGACAAAATTGCGATTATATATATTAAATTTCAAACCATTCGGTTGGGTAATTTTTGCGCTGTTATATGCGGACAGACGGACGGACCAGATGACGACTATAGGTTCTACGTATCTATATATATAGTTACGAATGCACCTAAAAACTTTAAATGTCCAATAGGAACTTCATAATTGTCAAACATTGCGAGCTTTTAACACGTTCACTGCCGCAAAAAGTAATAATTTTCAAATTTCTTCTTGAAAGTCTTTTGCCACCACAAATTCTGAAAGGTAAATTTCGCTTTACTAATACAGCGAAATTTCTGCCAATAAAAAGACAATTTTTTTTTTTTTTAAATAATGGTGAGAAAGTAATAAATTAAAGCCACGAATATTAAAGCTACGAGTACACTCGTAGCGTGGCAGTCAACGTGTTAAATGTAAAATAATCATATTTTAAACCAAAAAATTTATTCGAATTAATCGGGTATCCCAAGTTCGAATTAAGGAGGGAGAACTACATTTTTAAGAGTGAATCAAAGATTATTACATTCAAAGCAAAAACAAAATTGGAGAGTAACCTCCAAACGGATACGATTGATTACTATAACCATTGTTTGCTCCTAAAACTAAAAACCAGCTATTTGCATGGCTTACTGAACAATACAAGGGTAATACAATCTGATAATCCCGTGACTCCTAATTTCGGGTCTTGTGGATAAGATTCACATTTTTGCAGTCAATGAAATCTGAATTCTTTGACTTGGATACTTCCGCTCCTTTTACCGCATTTTCCCTAGTATTATGTAAAAGTTTTGGATATGTAGATACTGCTGAATAATTCAGACTAGAAATTCACAAAATTTAGAGAAATTCAAGTTCAATGAATTTGTCGTGGGTTGTTTAAAATAGTTTTATTTTTTAGTAATTGAATTATGTGGTTTGGAAAAAAATAAAACAATAAATGGGGTGGGGGGAGATATAGAAGAGACTGGAGATGTTTGACCAGCTTTTTATGCCTGTAATTTGTTTTTGACATATAATAGCATCTCAGTTTGACTCTTATAAATAGGTTATTATGTATTCTATTCTGTCTTTTTACAGCGTTATGGTTCTGAAAATAAATTACAGGATTATTTAAAATTGCATCCCGCAACTTTTTTAATTGGGTTAAACATCCCGACTTCGGAGTGGTCTGAGAGGGAGATTTGACCCATTTAGGCAGGGGTTTTATCCACTGAATCATACAAATATATTTTCACCAGAAATTTTATTTAATGGAATATAATTTATTTCTCTATCCTATTTATTTAATTTCTTTTACCAAATAAAAATTTTAGTACAAAGCATTTTTACTTGACCTGACCACTTCTCATTATGTTAATACCTCACATTCATAATTTTACAAATCAATAAAGAATTTTATAACCACAGAAGTCAAAGCTACCTTTTCTGTCTTTCTAAACCAATACTGGCGATTGAATGCAATAGCTTAAGGAAACTTTCAGAAGAAACTAACGGATATCTTTAACAAAAAACGTGATGTATGTATATGACGCATACAGATATTTACGATTTATGTAGCTGTATTCTGAATAATTTGTCCCGAGTCGTGAAACACTTTTGTCTAAATTTATACTTCACGTCATTTATTAATTGGTGTTTTTGCATTCAGTTGGAATCGAAATATTGAATTATAGTTCATGTTAAATTTTTTAAAATAAATTATGCTAGTAATTACTAAAATTAGTTAATTGTTACTGTTTGATAAACTTAAATCCAATTATAAAAATGTGTTCAATTAACACTAGATGAAAATTGGGAGATTTGACCCGGGTCAAACTTCTCACAAATGCAGGGAGTCAAATATCCCGCAGCTACCATATTGAAAACCATAGTATAAAACACATGACAATGATTTTAATTAACCATCTTAATTTTTAGTTTATTAAGTAAACTACACTTTAAAGTAAAAATATCTTCATTAACTTTATTTAGAACAGAGGTTGTTACGGATGACAAAAAGAAAGCTTTATTTTTTTTTTTTTTATGGGAAATTGCTAAATTCCGCATTTTTTTAATTATCCCTACAAATGACTGAAAAATAACATTAATTAGTAGACTAGCCTCCTTATGCTTACCAGCAAATAAAATAAAATAAAATAAATGCAGTGGGTCAATCATCCCCGGTTTTCCCTACGTATAAAATTTCGCTAATTAAAAAAAAAAGGGGGGTGGGACAATGCTGATGTAATTGAGAAATATACAAGCATTGAATAAATATGCTTATCCTTACAGGCTTATGAAATATCCTTACATTTTTTAGAACAATGTGTAATAACATTTATGTTTCAAATTTTATTATTATTTTGTAATCCTTTATAAATGTTTTATTAATAAAAAAGGGGAACAATGCTGGTGCAATTGAGAAATAATAAGCATTGAATAAATATGCTTAAAATACAAAAAAGAAATATCCTTACATTTTTTTAGAATAATGTGTAATAACCTTTATGTTTCAAATTTTGTTATTATTTTGTAACCCTTTACAAACATTTTATTAATAAATTTATGAATAGCTAAAAGCATAAGCATGTTTAAATTCATTAGAATAGTAAAAAAGATGTACGTTTTCTGTTTTTCAAAATAATTCGAAGTATTTCAGCAGTACACACTAAAAAATTATCAGTTTTGGAATTTGCTTTCTATTACTACTAATTATTTTAAGGAACGAACTGCGCAGTTTTAATAAATTTGTTATAATTTAATATATCAATAAATATAAAATTGCGACAATAATTTTGAGAATACAATAGTATTGGAATTAATATGAATAAATACACTGCTCAAAACAATTAAAGGATATTTGAAGTTTTATATAAAATAAAGATATAAACGAAATTTTTTTTTGCCGAAAATAGAAGAAGAGAATCACAAATGCAAATTTTTCTGGTTTTCAAACTGTAGAGTATGCAAATTTTGATTTCGCCGTCAAAAACGTCGCTTCAGCTGCAGCGAATGAAATTTGACTTTCAACTGGATAAAAGAGAATGAAGACAAGGATGATCGGCATTCAGTGATTGCTATGTTTCGATGAGTACGATGTCTCAGCGAAGTCATTTGACAGATTCAGAAGCTTTGAGAATTGTTGGTAGGTTAGAAGGGGGCCAAACTCAAGCCGAAGTAGCTCAAGCCATTGGAATGTCACAAAGTGTCATTTCCAGGTTCTGGAACCGTTTTTTGGAGAGTGGATGTGCAGGCCGAAGACCAGGGCAAGGTCGTAGACGGGCAACAACGCTCAATGAAGATCGGTATTTAGCGTTAACAGCTCGGAGACACCGAACCATGAACGCTACTCTTCTCCAACAACACCTTCGCTCGGCTACAGGCACCACGATTCCAACTCAGACTGTCCGAAACCGGCTCCATGCTGTAGGTCTGTATGCTCGCCGACCGATGGTATGTGTTAGATTAACATCAAGGCATCGTCGCGACCGCAGGGAGTGGGCAACCGAGCATGTCAACTGGAGGAGAAATGAATGGAGCAATATTCTGTTTTCTGACGAGTCCCGTTTTTCTGTGCATCCGGATAATAGGCGTATTTTCATCTGGAGGGACCGTGGCAGTAGGAATAATCCTGCGTTCGTGCACGAAAGTGTCAGATTTGGCGGTGGAGGAGTGTTGGTGTATGGTGTCATCTCCATTGACGGGCGCACTGACCTCTACATCATTCGAGATGGAGCTCTGACTGGTCGCCGATATAGGGATGAGATCCTCAGACCTATTGTAGTCCCTTACGCTGCAGCAATCGGAGATAACTTCATTTTAATGGACGATAACTGCAGGCCACATCGTGCAAACCTGGTGGAGGATTTCCTTTTCGAGGAAGGAATCGTTCGAATGGAATGGCCAGCGTGTTCTCCAGACATGAATCCAATCGAGCACGTTTGGGACGCTCTAGGAAGACGAGTCTCTGGCCGCCAACAACCCCCACAAACTCTCCCAAAACTGGAAAGAGCTCTTCTGGAAGAGTGGGGCAGAATACCCCAACTCGTCATTAATAGCCTCATTGAGTCCATGCCTCAAAGGTGTTCAACGTTGCTGGCCGCCCGTGGAAACCATACCCCCTACTGAAAATGATTTTCTTTGAAGAAAACACCTTTTCTTATACTTTTTTTCTCATATGCACAAATTGTGTTTTTTTCCTTTAGTACACAAATGCGCAATAAAATGCATTTTTTTCTGCTAAACATGTGTAATTTATTCTCATATAACCTACTATGTCTGTCGACCATGTATCAATCAGCTAAACAGTTTACCAGATACAAAATCCACCTAAAACTGCAATATCCTTTAATTGTTTTGAGCAGTGTATAATGTTACATTGAGATTACAATTCATAAACATTAGAATACAACAAGTAACCATTTTTTGAAAATATGACTCATGTTCTTTTCAAATTCTTGGTAGAATTCAAATAACCGATTTGAAAAAAAAAGTCACATCAGTTTAATATTTTGCAACCTGTATGACTAATACTTACGTAATCGAAATCAATTTAAAAAGATTGAGGCATTCACATTATTGAGAGACACATAATATCATGCTGTGAACTTTTCTAAGGACATCATCGAGATTTTTTATTTATTTTGTTACACTTCTTATGAATAACAGCGAGAGTTCGTGCTTAATGGTTCAAAAATTTGACCCAATTTCCAATTCATAATAAGTCTTTTAAAAAACAGCTGTCAGGGAGTAATTTTTTCAATAAGAATTGCAACTTGCTTTTAATTGTTGCGAATTATTTTTAGAAACAAACTACCCAGTTATAAAACATTTTGCCGCAAAGTTTCATAAATATTAAATTGTAACAATCCGTGGAAATAGAATGCCATTCAAATACAGCATTATACTAAAATTATAATAAGTAATTTTTTGGAAAATGTGACTCATCTTATTTTTAAATTCCACATAAAATTAAAATGAATAAATTGAAAAATCTTCGTAGTTCAATATTTTAAAGCCTATATCATAGTTGCCAGCCTCCGGCTTTTTTTTTAAATTAAGGAAAGACATTCTGAACCAGAAAATTTGTTTAATTAAAAGTGTTTGGCATTAAATGAGATAGTCGTTCGAAATTTACTTAATTTCGTAAATTATATAAATTTCTGGTTGGAACTATAATTATTTGACTGTAAAAAAGCCGGAGGTTGGCAGGTATGCTATATAATATTAATAATACATTATTACATTCAATTTAAAAATTGACATTTTTTATTTTAAGTAAGGTATTCACATCAGTGGGGTAGAAATAATGATATGCTGCAAACTTTTAAAAAACAATACTGAAATGCTATTTTTTTATATTTTCAAACGGTTGTGAATAATACACTGAACAAAAAATTTGGTTTTAGAGAAAAAAAAAAAAATTGCCAACCGGAGATGCCAGTACTTAAAATCTAGATGAATTAAACTTTCTGAAATATATTTACGCGGAATCTCATGATAGCACGACTAATAGATTTATTTTTTTTTTTAACATTTTCTATTATAGGATTTGATAAAGTAAATAAAATGACTTGCTTTTCAGCCCACTGTACAAAAATCTGTTGATATTACAACGGGGAAATAGCTCTTTTTTTTTACTCCATAAGTCATTGCGCGCATGATATCTTGAGAACGTATGTATGGATTGTCATGAAATTTGGTAAAGATACTAAACATATATGTGTGTTTAAAATGAACTACTTTTAAGTATTTACAATAGTAATATTTTAAGCTATGACTATTTTTATTCATTAAAAATATTTTTTTATTTTTTTTTTACAAAAATATTTTTTCATATAGTTAATGAAATAATTTTGGCCTAAGAGTAGTTCATTTTAAACACACATATATGTTTAGTATCTTTACCAAATTTTATAAGAATCCATACATACTTTCTCAAGATATCATGCGTGCAATGACTTACGGGGTAAGAAAAAGAGCTATTTTGATTTCAACAATACAGAAATTCTGTAAAAGGCTAATAAATTTCTAATGACAGCATATTACAAAGCACAATCTGTTTAATTAATATCCAAAGTTTCATGTTTATACATGAAAAGGTTTTGAAGATAGACTAATTCTAACTTTGAATTTTTTCGTAAAATTTCGTCGCGTTTAAAAAGGTACAAGAACCCTTAACAAACTATCTGTAAAATCAACAAACATATTTTTTACAGCGTAGCGATTAAATCATGACCCAATGATTAAAAAACCTCAAGTGACCGAATTATTTCAAAATAAGGCATTATTACATAGTAACTTTTTTAGAGATTTTATCAGAATTGCAACTTATTTTTTACTGTTGCTCATTATTTTTAGAAAAGAACACACTAGTCTTAATACATTTTGTTAGATAATTTAATGTCCAACAAACATAAAATTATGACAATACTATTGGAATAAAATATTACATTCAAATTGCATTGTTTATTGAAAAATATGACATATTTTAAAATCAATGAAAAAGTTTCCCAGTTGAATATTTTACAAACATGTATCAGCACTATCTACGTTGCGAAATTCAATTTAAGGAGATTACTTGTATTTAAAAAGGCATATTTATTTTAACTGGGGTATTAGTATGGGATAAATACTGATTTACTGCATTTTTCAAAAGACATCATTGAGATGTTATTTTATTTATTTATTTATTTTAAACGTTTCGCGAATAATAGTGATGAAGTCGTGCTTAATGATACAAAAACCCTAAAGTGACCTAATTTCCAATTCAAAATAAGGAATTTAAAAACAGCTGACAGGTATGAACTTTTTTCAAATGTCAGAGTTTACATGGTATTTAGATAAAATATATTTATTTTGATGAAATCATCCAAACTTTTATAAGCTTAAATAGAAGAACAAATTTAAAAAGAAAATGAAAGTTTTTCCTTTGCAAATAAGTTTTTTTTTCCAAAGTTAAAAATTAACTAACTAAATCATTATTTTTAATAATCAACGCGTAGCAGGAAAAAGGGTTTAATTAAGGCGTTCGTAGAATACGAAAGTTCTGGGAAAATGTGGACTTATTGTCTTCATAAAGTTACTGTGTGCATAAATACACTCCTCTCCTATTAAGGCACTTTAATATTCAAAGTATGGATTGAATCATGAAGAAAATTGTGTTTTTATAGAAGATGACATTCTATGCAGATTTAGTACATGATTATTAAGATAGCTATTTAAGAAAGTGAAATCGGGGAAAATGAAAAAGGGAGTGAGTATTTTTGCAGCAGATGCCTTTCTTTTCTGAATCTAGAACTCGCTGCAGCGGTTTATCACCGAGTGGTAATAAGAGTTATTTATAAGAGCTCTCTCTAAAGTGTATCTGAATTAGCAGAATCCATTTGTTGTAGACTTGAAATATTGAATATTTTGTGTTTAGTGCTTCAACAAAGTATTTAAAATTGATAATTTATGTAAGTTAGTCCTAATTTAATTGAGTCAAGCCATAGACATAATTCGTGTTTGAGATAGGCTTTAGAAAATAAAGTCACTTTAACCTCGTTAATTTACCCCCTTACCTTTAGTGAAATTAAAAAAAAAAAAAAAATATTTTTGTTGAGTTAAGTGGGTTTTGTGATCACTGAAAATAAAGAAGTAACAAGATAAGTAACACGGGTCACAATGGCAAGTTCATTGCAAGCGATCGTATCAAATTCAGGAATTAAAGATTTCAAAATCTTTAAAATAGTTACAACAGGCGACAATTAAAGATTGCCACTTTACAGTTTTTCAATTCATTCGGCCGAAAAATACCCCATATATTTTAATCGCCAAATTGAAGCAGAGAAAGAGAAAAATAGCTATTCTGTTGGGAGTTGTCTTTTTTGAATTTATCTAAATATAATAAGATTAGGGGGTCGTCTTGATATGGAAATTGCAACAAACATTGAGATTTCCTGTATTATCACCCATTTTTAACATTATATTAGGATTCTTGGAAAATTTTATCAAGTGATACCAAATGGTAAGTCATTCGGTGATGCAGTTTAGGAATTACGTAGCTGTAAAGTTTTGAACCCTGATGTTAAATTCTTTTTCAATGGTTTCAAAGCAAACTGCAATGTGTGTAGTTTTTTTTAAAGAGTAACTGAAATACTACTAATGCGCGAAATTAGCTAAATTTTTGGATACGCATATTTGAAGCTTCTAAAAACATATTTCTGTTGGAGATTTTAAATTTTACAATGCATATCTTATTCGAATAATAATTTTAGAATTCATATAGAATGAAATTAATATAAAAAAAAACATGAGTTGCAGACTATGATTTTTTTAAGAACAGAAATCGATTTCTAGAAGCTTCAAATATATGAATCCAAAATTACAGCTCATTCTGCTAAATAACTTTTGAGTTATGTTTAAAAACTACACACATTTGCAGATTATTTTGAAACTATGAAAAATTAGATTAACATTAGGTGTTCAAAATTTTATATGCACATACTTTCTAAATTACTTCACTGAATGACTTCTCATTTTATATCCCAAAATCAAAATTTCCTAAAAAAAATCCTAATATGATGTCAAAGTTAGGTATTCATACTGAAAACTTCAAAGTTTGTGACAATTTCTATATGAAGACAACCCCTAAGCTTATTTCTTTAAAACATAAATTGAAAGAAAACGATTTCCAATTGAATGACTCTTTTTGAGTTTTTTTGGCAATAATTTTGTGATTAAAATATATGGGGTGTTTTATTTATTTTTTATTGTTTGGCCGACTGTACATGTATATTCCAGAATGTGGTAAAATTTTACGTGAAAAGAAATTCAATTAGTTAAAAGCATAATATTAGAATTTCTTTTTTAATTTAATAAAATTATATTCCAGTACCTTTTTCCTAGGTAGTTATTGTTGTAATTATTAATCAAAATACATACTCCAGCAATTTCATTATCAGTTGGTAATACAAAAAAAAATCTACTGGATTTTAAGTTGCATATAAAAACAAAATTTTCCAGTAACCAAAAATATCGCAATATATATATATATATTTTTTTTTTTTTTTTTTTGCTGTTTCATTTTACCATTAAACATGAATTTCTCTCTTTTTTTTTTCCCTCTCATGCTGTATTTTCATTCCCCAGTATTATTCTTATGTTCACCGAAAGTTCCAATTTACAGTTGCTCGTAAGGACCATCAAATAATTTTCCAAAAGCAAACTAAGTTCGCTATCGATGTTAAAACATAATAAAAATATAAGTAAACAGATTAAGTAGAAACATAAATAAATTTACAAATTGGAACATATTTCTTCTAGATGCTGCTAAAGGCTAATTCAGAGAACTCAGACCCGTTCTTTTGTGATTTCACTTGAAGAACCTTTAACTATGTCTTGTTGTTTTTTCTTACTTTTATTCTCGCTTTCCATCTCTTGCTGATATTGCGTCTTTTATTGAATGCAATTTCTTTTCTGAGTAGTTGAGTACTCGGCGCCAAACTAAACAATCAACTTTCTGACTAGCTACCGTAAATTTTTAGTTGAAAAACATACGTGGCTCCGAAACGGTTACGATTTTTGGCGGCACAGTTTCCTGAAGTGTTCGGATATAATACAGGGTCTACTCTGATGAGTAAAAGACTATATACTGACTTGAAAATATTTAACTGATTTTCTTTGAGTATTTTATTAATTAAAAAAAAATCTTATCATTAAAATCTTGATTGACACTTCTAGACAGGGCGATTAAAAAACGATTGGACAAACTTTAAGAGACGGTAGTGGACCCCTGAACAAATAATTTTTGAACCAGAAAACCATGGTCGTAAACCATTTTTTTCCGCCCCGAAATATAGGACATCTCACTCCAGTCGGAATATAACTCTCGTTCATAACTAACAAAAATAAACGTATTTGAGAGGAATTTTCAACAGATTTACATTTTTGGGGTAAAATGCAATGATATAAAAAGAATGAAATAGTAGAGCATTTAGGCAAATGAAAGCGTGTGAACATCAATTACATTCGGAAAAATCCCTGCCAGCTCGGCCTACAGACGCAGGTAGATTTCGAAGTTAAGTACTAACTTCACCAACAAAAACTAAATCTTGATTAGAGATAAACTCACTTTAACAATTTTATCTGGCCTCTTTTGACGACTTTTTTTTTTCATTTTTATATAAGAGCTGGTTTTATCAGAATCATGTTAAGGCAGTATTCAAAAAATATTTTTCCATGCTCAACTCGAAATTTTCTGACACATTTTCAGATTCATTTTTAAAAGGATAACATGAAACTTACTGACGTGATTTTTTAAGAGATTTATAAGCGACCTATGTTTTTATTTTTCGTTCAATTAATGAGAACTTGAGTTATAAACAATTACTTTCTGAGTAGGACCATATTTTTCTTTTCCAACACTATCGCTTCGAGAAATTCGGTTCAAAATGCCCACTTTGACATCGTTTTTTTTAAAATATATTCAGCCTGTATAAAAAAAAAGTCGACCATTACGGCACATTATATAGTTTCTGAATAAGAGAACCTACCAATTGGATGCATTTGAAAGCATAATTGAACTTAAAAATGAGTCGGAAAATAAGCAGTTTGGATTTGAGTACATCTTTAATACGATATTTTTTTCTTCAACCTCAATGTATTTTTAATTTGTTTTTGCTGTAAGAATTGATCCTATCAAAAACTTGTCAATATAAAAGTTCTAGGCAATATTAAGAAGATATAAGATAAATTCATGCGAATTTGATATCTAGTGAATTGAAGAAGTTATGGATTTTTTTTCTTCTTCAACCTCCTCCCTTTTTGTTTTCGTTTTCGTTTTTATTTATTTATTTATATATTTATTTTTTGAGGTAAGAATTGGTCCTATAAAAACTTGTCAGTATAAAAGTTGTAGATAATATTAAGAAGATTTATAATAAATTTAATTGGATTTTATTTCTTGAGAATTGATAATGTTTTGAATTTTTTTTTCTTCCGAAAACCCTATTTTTTTTCGCCCATTTTTAATTTTATCAAAATTCTATCATATATAAATTTGTGGCCCTTTTTTTTAGAAGTAATAATAATTTTAAATTAAGTCGATATATATTATAATTAAGAAGTTATGGGGTTTTTTGTTTTTCACAAAACCCCTCCCGGTTTCCACCCCCTTGGTCCGATTTTGACCATTAACGAACATGACCGAGATTTTATGCCCATTGATTTTATGTATCAGTTTTGAAAAGATTTGTAGAGAATTATGCAAGTTATCGTGTCCATAAAAAAGTGATATATATATGATGAATAAAGTTTTTTACTGGGGAGGGGGGGAATCGGTTCTAGGTGTCATGATCGGTATAGATGTGCAAAAAATTTTCCAAAATTCCAACATAGGGGAGAATGCAATAGGTAGTATTTCATACGAAATCTACTTAAAAATGGAGAGTATCTCATAGCTACTTAAATAACGACAGTAGCCACTTCTACCATTTCTTTTGCCACTTTTCAGGCATAGAAAGTTAAATTTATTTCAAATTTTGTTAAAATACTTGCATTATTATTAAAGCGATGATCAAAAATAGGAATTCGGATTCGAGTGAGACAGCATGTGTGTGTCTAAGTAAATAGATAGATTGCGATCCTAGTTTATTATACAAGAAACAAAATTGTTTGTTGTAGAATTTGTTAGAGATGACACAGGCTCAGACCCAGCCCGAGCCAGGTTCGGGCTCAAAATGAAAATTTTATTTATTCATAAAAAGGAAAAAAAAACACTTGCTATTTGAAAAACAAGAATGTAGTCTATGTTTCTTAAATGGTTTTACAATACTTTAAAAATCAGTTTGAAAGGAAATTGAAATATAAGGAGAAATATTTTATGATTCTGAAACTTTGGCAGGGTCAGTGTTAGTAACATAAAGAACCTATAAGATATTCCTTGTCGAGGATAGACTATCCTTGCTTTCTGTTTGAAGTCCTTCTCCAGGATTACTGGAAAACAGCACTCATGTATTTCTGCCATAGTTGTACAATGATATTTTAACCCCTTAATGGTCGCATTAAATTACGGTTTAAAAATTCAAATTGCTTATTGGCACCACTTTTTTGAAAAAGAAATAATCACCTTATTTAATTACAGGTAAAATGATACCACAATAAAGCCAATTACACTATTTTATAAAACTAGCGGGAAACAAACAAATCTGAATAAATCTAAAAAAAGACAGCCCGTGAATATGACGGGAGCGAGAATTAAGGGGTTAAAAGTACAAAAATTGTGACCTTCGCAGATTTCTGTCAGTGGTTGGGTATAAATTACAAATTTGCTATTATAAACAGATTTTCAGGCACATAAAAATAACAAAACGTTGTGATCAGGGAGTATTTAGGATTAATACTTATTTCTATGTAAGAAGATATTTTTAAATGGGAAAATTAATCTTAAACAATTTTTAAATGCTATTAACAATTTTCTACTGCGTACTTTCGGTAACGGTTTCGGGATCTGATAATACAATTTTTTTCGGACTGGGACGGGCCTTAATTTCAAATCGTAAGGCTCGGGCACCTAAAAAAGTGTCCGAACTAATTTCTAGTGTATACTACCACTGCTTAAAATTTCTCCAATTCCTTTATAAATCCCTAATTTTGCTAAAAAAATTTAATAAGTATCATAATAATGCCACCAATAAAACTAAAGTGGTGTTATTTAATGCATTTGATTGCACCAGACTTGGAACACAATTGCACAATAAATGCACTTGGAACACAACTTAATGCGCAATGCAATAAATATTAAACACATTACAACTTCATAATGAAATATATCGTTAATTGCATTAGTCAGACAAGTTTATTGATTTATTGAGTTTTAGTTTCAGCCTAAGCCGTCTAGCAGATCAGTTTGTGGACGGGGCGTAATCATCAAAGGGGTATTTCCCAAGAAAGGGTGGAGTATTATATATAGATTACTTCTATAATTGCTATTATCCCTAAGAGACTCTTCTCTTCCATGACGAGGTTGAGAATAGAATGTGTCCTTTAACACAAGATTTATGGTACTTCTCAATTTGACCTGGCTTTCCATTTTATGCTTAAAAATTCCCAACATGTAAATATTATTCTTTAGACATTATTTATTAGTTTTTAATAATATAATGCAGCAAATATATATTTTTACTCGTTTCCCCCTAAACATCTCTATTTTATTATTTCTATATGTTGTTTTACAAATAATTATCTCAATTATAGAGGGATAATAAAAATAAAATATGAATGAGTAAGGAAAATTAACAGCAAACAAGTGACGGCTGTTTAGCAGCAGATACGTGAGAAAACTACTTTGAATTAGCTGTTTAACATTATTTCAAACCTTATATCACAAATTGCAGGGTTGCGACTAGCGGCTATTTCTTAAATTCATCTCCTCCCACTTTCTCAAAACAAATATCTTTCACATATACTTTGACTATATGTCCAAGAAACATGCCCAACAAAATTTATTTTCTTAATAGTGGTGCGAATAGAATTTAAAATAGTCTCCATCGGCAGCCCTGAAACAATAGCATTTTACAACAAAACCAAGTTTGGGGTTGATATTGTCGACCAAATGGCTAGAAAATATTGCGTGAAAGCAGGATCCCGTAGCGTTACTTATCCTCTTCGCGTGTTTTATAACATTTTAGATTTGGCAGACGTCAATGCCTGGATATTATGCAAAGAGACCAATGCAGTAAACATATTTCGGAATAATTATTTATTTTTCAATTAGCTAGGGTACTATAGGGAGCGATCACCACGACGAAAAAAAATACTACTTTCAATTCAATGTCTTATGCACGAAATCTAAATGTGTGAGAATTTTGTCAAATTGGATTATGTAAGAAAAATACGCTGCAAGAAAAATCTCTGAAATTGACAGAAAAATGCTGTCAATTTTGGAGCCAGTGGAAAACCGTTTAATTTACAGAAAATATCTGCAATTTTTCATTAAAAGTTTTTTTCCTGTAAAAATACAAAATCCGCATTTTTTTTATAGAAAAAAACTGTCAATTTTGGCGCCAGTAGAAAACCGTCTAATTTAGAGAAAATTTCTGTAATTTTTCATTAAAGTTTTTTTTTCTGTAAAAGTTACAAAATCCACATTTTTTACAGAAAAACGTTCTTTAAAACAGTTTTTTTTCGGCAAAAAATACAATTTTTTTCTGTAAAAATTAGATTTTTTTTACTGCATAGGTCTAACTAATATTTGCATGAAATGTAACAAGTATTTATGCGGAAAGTATACACCCAAAATACAGTTTACGTGTAAAAAATGTACTGAAGAGAATCGTGAATAAAAATCTACATATTTTAAATAAATAATTTACACAAAAAAATTACATTTTAATATTAATATTAGTCAAAAAGACTGATTTCAGTTAAAAAATAAATATATATATACATAATCAATGCCCATAAATCTAGTGTTAAACATTACCTATTGAATTATCTGCACTTAGTAAAAATATTTTGGAGAAATATCTTTTTTAGTTTTTAATTTTCTTACAGTTAAGGTCTCTGGGACGAACACTAGGTATGAAAGATTTGTGATTTCACGGAAGAATAAATTTGTGAATAACGATATTCACAAGATAAAATATATAAATGTTTCATACAAAATATAGGTATTTATTAAGAATAAAAAATTTTTTAGTAAAATGATATTAAAGGCTTAAAAACTAATCTAAAACTGCCAATAAAAAAAAAAAATCTGTTACTATTGAAGGTTCACATCGTGTCTGAATTAAAGCTGTTTTTAAAGCCTTCATCGGTTTTCATAGAAAACCAACTTTTCAGTACATTTTGTACCATAATTGCAAAAGAATTTTCAACAATCTCTGCTAAAAAGTTTAGGTATTCTATTTAAGAATTTCTGAATTTGATATTTTCTTTAATTACCGTGGGATTCAAACCGATTAATTTTTTTTCGTATAACGTTGCTTTAGTTGTATAAATTTCTGAAGCGCGATTTATTTTCTTTTTATCTTGATTAACTAATGAGCAGTGATCGGAAATATATAATCAAAACACATTGCACAGCAGTAATCCAGACCAGCAGTTCGTTTCCTGTAGAAAATAAAGCAAATAATTTGAGAAGTCCACAATCTAAGGAATAATCCCTTTATTGTATATAAAGAGCGGGAGGGGCTGGGTTCGAACCCAATCGCGCCCGTCGGCCTAATCGTTCGGAGTTTTCCATGGTTTTCTTCGAACCGATATCCTTGCGTAAATACGGGCTAGGTTCCCTTTGAAAGACCCTACGGAGGGCACTTCCTCTCGGGCCTATATCCCTCGAGTAGACAATCGGCCGGCAAAACAACAACAAGTATATAGAGAGAACAAGACATCCAGGAGGTGGTCTCCTTTCACGAGCAAGATTTTGCGACCTTACACTTCTAAGGCTGGTTGCGAAGTCACCGAGAGAAATATGTTCTGTCGAACAACGAAATACGTTACATCAAAAACCCGTTAGCCTTGCTACTTATAAAAATTCAAAATCTATCGAAGTCAATTTGGTGATAGATCACGGATGAAAAATGTTTCATAATGATTAATTGAAATGTGTATTAAATCTTTCAAATATATTATTTTGTTTATATCTACTGACACATGTTTAATTTCTATTTTACAAATTATACAAACATTAGCGAAATGCAAGGCACAGTTAAATTACGAAGGAAAGTACTTTAGCTAACAGAGACTTATTTTAGACAGGAAATAAATATTATTATGATTACATCTGCATTCAATAACCGTCAATTATAGCAATATAGTGTTGACTCTAAGCCGTTTTAGGAGGGCGCAGCGTCCGGCGGCCCTTTTTATTTCTTTTTTGCGCCCGGCGGATCTTATAAACTCTTTTGATGCGCCCGGCTGTCCTTTTTAACACTTCCTATGCGCCCCGTGGCAATTCAATTGATCCTGGAAATATCGCAAATTCTAGGGACTCTAAACAAACTAGTTCAATATATTTTTTGTGAACAAGGTACAAGTTCTCCTTTTTGAAAAAAAAAATGTACCCTTTCTTAGATAGTGTTCCTTTTTTGAAAAATGTACCCTTCTTTTAGAATAGTGTTCCCTTTTTTGAAAAATTCCCGCCCGGCGGCCTTTTTTTCCTAGAGTCAACACTAGCAATATATTTACTTTTATTTAAAAAGAGAGCTTTTTAGATGAGATAAAAATCAAGTTATATTAGACAGTAAATGAATAGATTTTAAGATTTACGAGAGCACACTTAAATTAACGGAATGTAATTTAGGAAAAAAACTTTATTTTGAGTATATTAAATTATCAATATATGATTCTACATCATAATTCGCATATGAAAAGTTTTAACATTTTCAATTTTGGCAATGCTTCAAAAAATGCACAATATTTTCAATAATGATAAATGATATTAAAATAAGACTGTCCAATGAAATTAGAATATCTGTGTTTCCTGATTCAATACAAGTTATTTAATGATGAAATAGTACAGCTTTTAAGTAAGGTATGGCTTTAACTCAAAACAACTTATTTTGTTTTAAGTAAGGAACATAATTGGCTTGAAATACAGTAAAAAATCAGAGTATGAGCCACAAATCGAACAATGTTTAGAACAAGAATTTTTTAAGGAACAATATAAGAATATATAAAACAGAGCAGTATAACGTTTTTCGTCGTTTTTATTTGACTTCATTTATTATTTAAAATGTGTGGTTCAAAACATGTTTGTTTGACCTGTGGATTATACGCTGGTTTTTACGATAGGTAAATGTGAGATTGCTTTTATAGTAAATAATCATTTATCGTAAAAAAAATACAACTTTGTTAGTTTAGGGAAACATGCTTCAAATGAAGAAAAAAATTAAACTTTTTTAAGCTTCAAAATGTTCTAAATGGAAATTAAAGTTTTCTAATGACAGTAAATTCAGTTTTGGAAAAATTTCAAAATTGAACTCAAGTCTAGTAATTTCTACAAGATTTACTATTAAATGTTTACTTTAAGGCTGCACTGCTCAACAAGCGCTAAACTTTCTGACACAATGACGGACTCGTTTTTAAACGTTAACCCCTTCGGGAGAGGAGCCTTTTACGAATTTTTTTATCTTTTGTCACTGTTTTTTAAAAACAGAAATTTGTGTCTTCTTGAATCGAGAAAATGCGCTGATTAAGTAAGACAAATTTGACAGTAAAATTTTACTGGTGAGGAAAAACAAGGATTCTGAGCGCTTCATGGGGCACGTATACGGGTCGTTCGTCCCCAAGGGGTTAAATGTCCTGACAAGAAGCGATTTGGAATTGAAAAGATTTTTCCATTTTTTGATAACTAAATTAGTTATTGAGTTATAAACTGTTTTTAATCACGTGTCAAGACGTTTCTCTCCCTTCTACGACTGTTTTTGTTTTCAACTTTCGGCCGGAAATTCGGTTCAAAACGCCAACTTTGACAGTGTTTTCAGAAAGATCTATTGCGTTTATAAATAAAAAGAAAACGCCTTTCGATTACATAGTTTCTGAATAACAATACCTGCCAGTTTCATGCGTTTCCGAACAAAAATGAATTAAAACTTATGTCATAAAGTTGTCCCTTTGGATTTGAGAACAGTCTAAACTTTCCTATCATAATAAAGGAAGATGAAAAAAAAATACAATAAGCCCTTTTTTAACTGTTCATATTAAATGCATTAATTTTAAAAGGAAACGAACTTATGTTTCCTTGTTTTATTAAAAAATTGACAAGCTTCGTCGTTTTTCAAAACAGAGTCACTGAATTCGCATCCGAAAATTTAGTATAACTCTTTCAACTACAATAACTTAATTAAGCATTTA
The DNA here is from genome assembly GCA_963932465.1 of Maratus speciosus. Classification (NCBI taxonomy): domain Eukaryota; kingdom Metazoa; phylum Arthropoda; class Arachnida; order Araneae; family Salticidae; genus Maratus; species Maratus speciosus. Next base: position 317,963,533 of record OZ010796.1, read on the forward strand.
CAGAAACGTCATTTCGAATGTTACATGCTAATGTGCACTAATGAGAGCAGTTGAAATAACGTTAAATTATAACAATTTAGATTCTGTAATTTATTGAAGAATAAATTAGTTTTGAAAAGGTATAATTGGATTCTGTAATTAACAAAAGAATTGATTTCGGAAAATTGATTAGATTCTGTAATTTAAGCAGAATGTTTAGACGTTTTAAAAGTGTTAAACAACGCGCCCAGGGTAATAGAAAATTAGAGGAGAACGCGAAAAGTAAAATCTCACTATTAAAACAAAATGGTTTATTTCATTTATTAGAAATAGAGATTCCGAAACACTCAGAATATAGGTCTAACATTGCGTCAAAAATATACTTTTTACTTTCTTCTATCTATAATAGAAGAAAGTATTGTAATCCAATTTTGTTTTTCGACTTCCGGATTTCGACGGATTTGCACATTTTAAGGGTCGGAGATACCGAAAGATATGTTTTTACAAAATGTTTGTCCGCGTGTCCTCTTTGTTTTGTTAACCAATATTCCAATGTTTTGTTAACTTTGCGAGCAATTTTTAAAATGTTATTGCTAAGTATCTGAAATATCGCGCCTACATGTTTCCAAATTTCCATAATATAGGAGCAACATTGATTAAATCATGGCACAGTACCAGTTGAATTTTGAAGAAATATACGAAAACCAATATTTCTGCACTATAAAAACTGTTCGAGTATTGTGCTATAATTCAGCCAGTATTGGTAAATAAAATTTCTCATGCTTTTTAGTCCTGTTAAAAATGTGTCTATCGTTATAAGATAAATATTTTGTGTTTGTTGATATAACCCTACTGCCATTACATTTACAGAAGTGGTGATAATTATGTTTTTTTCTTGGATACAAATCATTTAATGTAAAAGACGTTATAAAAATCATAATGAATTGAAAATTTTGATAAATTTTATACTTTTCGTATTTAAACAACAAATGCATTAAATAAATGTAAAATAAATACTAGTCCAGTATTAAGAATTTTCAGATTTAAAAAGTAAAGGAAGAAAAGAAAAATAAACTATTTACAAACGAATTTTCTCTAACACTCGCCGTTATTGAAAGCTAATATATGGCTGCTCCAAAGTAACATTGGAGTAAATTAAAAAATGAAACATTTTCAGATAAGTGTGTGCGAGCATATATGAAATATTGATGATTTTGTGTGAAGCTGTGGTTAAAAACTTTATATATATTTCACACAATTTGTGCATCATTCTTAATTATGCTAAATTTAATATGATTTAAGATTAACCCCTTCGGGACGAGCGACTTTTGCAAAATTTTTTATATTTATCGCCGGTTTCCAAAACAGAAATGTTTGCCTAATTAAATCGGGAAAATGCTCGGATTAAATAAGGCAAAATTTACATTAAAAATTTACTGGTGAGAATAATCACGGATTCTGAGCATCTTACGCGGCACGTATACCGGTCGCTCGTCCCCAAGGGGTTAATAAAAACACACACATTTTTTTTTAATTATTAAAACAAGGCGATCCATCCCTAGTTTTCTTCAGTTAAATATGGTCGATAATGGTCTGGTGTAATATATAGGTGAAAATAAATTTTAAACAGGAAGAAACAGATTTTTCGCATTTTAATACATTTTTTTAGATTGCCAACTATTCATATCAAAAACAGTTGAAAATATCAGTTATGTATTCATATAAAGTTTTGAAATTTATTAAAACAGATGCTTTCTTATTAGCCACATGTCGGGGTTTAATAACCAGATAAATTTGATTATTTCGATATATAAGAGATTAGATATCTGCTAAATTTATGTTTTATTTATTGATGAAATTTTAATTTTATTATGGGATATTAGTCAAACTAATACTGAACAATTTATAATGGTTGAAGTGCAATCTTCCTTAACCAGACTACACGCGATACGAAGGAAAAAAACTCGCTCTTGAAAATTATTTTAAAAACCATAATTAATCAATAAATTGAGATACAGTTTTCAAGGAAATCATATTTGAAAATACGTATTTTCGCCTATTTGAAGGTGTAAAAATTTAAATTGTTCGATTGCACATCTGCTAAATGTTAAAATAAATAATCATTGTTTAACGTCTGATATATGAGTTTAAAATATATATATATATATATAAATAATTAAATATATAATTAAAAAATACCGACCATATCCCAGATTTCGCAAATATGAAAGTTATCAGATCCGGTTGCAATAATATTAAAAGTAGAGTTTTTCTGGAAGGTGTGTTCACTCGAAAGCAAACGTCGCCGATAAATGAATCATGTGCACTTCCTCCTGAATACTCAGCATTGTTTTTAAAAAAATTATACTTTATTTAATTTTAACTGCTAGTAATTTTTAACTGTAAACATGATATAGTTTTCTGTCATTTGAATGTTTAGTTGCACTGATGAGGGGCTAAAATTTAGCTCGAAACGTTTGCTTTTTAATTGTATTAAATGTATTTATGTAATTTTACTTGTATGTCCGATGAATTGTAATATATTTTTTTATTTTTATCTGCTAAATGTGTTTTATTTATTTGATTTTGATTTTATTTAGTTTTAATTTCGTTACGGAATATTAGCCGGAGACAAATGCTCAAAAATATATCGTGTGTAAATAAAAATATTCTTTCGTAATCTAGCTGGACGCAATATATATATTACAAAATCATGTTTGAAAATTATTTTTAAACCATAACAAATCAGTAAATTACGAAAGAGTTTTCAAACAAATTCCATTTGAAAGCAAATTTTTTACCGTACATACGTACAGTGTTGTAGTCGTAAAAAAAGCAGAGAGTATACGGTATAGGCAGAGGATATACGCTGACGTCATGAACGTTCATAGCTAGGGTATACGCTAATGCTTTATTTGAGAAACAGAGGGTATACGGAACGTCTCAAAAAAATCCAGAAGGTACACGGCGTATACCCCCGTATAGACCTCCACTACATCCCTGACATACGACTGTGTAAAAATTGTAAATTTACAAGGTTTAGAATTTTAAAAAATTGCAGTAAAACGGAAATTTATTGCTCAAGTGTTGCTATATCGTCAATATGACGACAGCCTTACTCACGGACATTTTTTTGCTTTATAATATAGATAGATACAAAACAGCCCTCACATTTCTATTCGCAATTAAAGTTCATTGTCCTAAAATTGAGATAAACGATTAAAAGGAGGAAATGTGATATGGTAAGTATTTTTAGAAATTGCCTATATTCAAGATTCCCCACCCCCTTTTTTCTAAACGAAATCTTAATAAGTACCCTGCAGTAAATGTAATCTATGTCAAGCAGTAACAGATTGCAATTCTCTTTTTTTTTATATATACTTTCAGATGAGTCTGACTATCAGTAGATATTTGGACGACATCTTTTGCTGTTTTGTGTGTTTCTGAAGTATCTTAATGTAAACAGAAAATAGTATTCCATATAATGGCACAACGCAGTTTGTTAATATAAGGCACATTAGTTTGGAAGAGCTTACAACAAGGTCAGAAACAGTGCTGATTCACTCTTCTAGTGGCTTCACCTGCTTTAACTTGAAGGATTCATTCCACCGAAACATGTTCCCTTTTTTGCTATTTTCTGCTATATTTAATTATTTTATACCTTATTAAGTGTATTTTGAACCAGTTTTTATAGTTTATTTTGGTATAATTTTGCACATCTACCTTCCAAATGTAATAAAGGAGAAAAGGGGATCAATAAATGATCAATAAATTTGTAATATATTTTTCTTTTCCTCTAAGAAAAAAGTTATTTTAAACTGAGTTAGTGAATTAGTGATATATATATATATTTTAATTTGATTTTTTTTTTCCAGAACTAGAATTTTGGAGCTTGTTGCTGTTTATTTGGGACGATATTTTGTAAATCACGGCTCTTTTATTGCATTAAATTTTACATGTTTAAAAAAGTACGTGGAAGTTAATATAACGCAAATCTTACATGCAGGCAAAAAAAAAAAAAAAAAAAAAAAAAAAAAAGAATAAACGGAATAACAGGTGAATGGTAAAATAAGAAAATTAAATCTAAAATTGAGACATTGAGGGTAACTTTATTCCTATTAGAAAAGTCTTTTGGGCATAAAAATATTTTGGCCAAATGTTTTTGTCGTGATAAAAAGCGAAAAATTCATAATAAAACAATAGCTAATATCATGCGATAATAAACAAAATATGTATGATCTGACAATAAATTTCGACTTTGAACTAATACTTTCAATAAGAATGTAGCTGCGGCGAAATTATTTTTTTATGCAGAACATTGGATAGGCATGGATAAAACAAAAATATATATTTAATTTAATTAAAACAAAATAAAGAATTTTATTATTATTATTTTTAATCAAAACCTATCCCGGATATATCTTAAAATACGTTTTCATGCATACGTAAAGAAATAAAATATTGGCTGCGCTGTAAAATATAAGACTTATTTAAAAGGACAGCAATACATTTTTGAAAGAAAATAAATGATATTTAGTAATAAAAAGTTGTGTCGAGACTCGAGAGAGAATTTTCATGGCATGAACTGTTCATAAATGGGGAAAAGAATTGAGTGAAAATCCCCACAAAATTAAAACTTTCATTTAATGAAATAATTTGCAACGATGGACAACAGATGGCAGCATCAGCAGAAAGAATTGCCTATCTTTATTGAGAGGGAAATATAATTGACCGTAATGAAATCATAATTATGTACAGAAAAAGTGATGAATTCAGACATTTTAATACCCTAAATACTCTAAGGAGAGGAGGGAAGCATTGTGGAAAAAATCCTAATCTTACTGGAGAATATTTTGGTCATGATTTCCATCATAGACTGTTCACTGAATGCATCACAGCATTTGATAATGAAAAAATTTACTTTTATCAAACATAAATAATGGTATAAAAAATGAGATAGCAAGAAAATATAAATGCCGGTATGTAAAAATGGTAGATAATCACCTTCGCATTTTTAGGAAGACTGCATGGTTCTTTGTAAAATATACATTCGTCCAGTATAGGAATAGAATAGTATTTCTAGAGTTATTGAAAGAAAACTTGAATAGGCATTCTCTATTTTCCTTTTCCGCTTTTAGATCCATGTAATATATTTTTAAGGAAGCTGTTTTTTGGAGAAGGTTAATTTTGAATTTTGTTTTAAAAATTGAGTAAAATAAAAGAAAAATATTATTTTTATAGTCTATTACCGTATTGACATGCCATCTCAGCCTAGTTTATATATATATACGAAGCGTATGTCACAGTGAATGACGTTGAATGGACCTTACACATCCGAAATTCAATATTTTGAAGTACATCGAAAAAAAGAAACATACTATTTAATATCTAAGCCCTTTTCATCGGAAATTTTACAATTACACATTTCGAATGTTAATTTAATCTTTCTATTAGTTTATTATCCTTTCTATTAGCCTTTGATTTTGATTAATTCTGATGTAAATTTTGAATTAATATATTGAAAAAAATTAAACTTCAATATAATTTTTAGTTTGTCCCAAGAAAGCATCATTAAGTCCTAAAAAAATTATGAGATTACCCGAAAAAAAGTCTCTTTAAAGCATCAAAAAAGCTCTTAACTGTTAACCCTTTACGGCATGGTGATTTAAATTCTGTCACACTTAATATTTATCCGCAAATGCCGCAATGGCACCAGAATTTAATCCTTTGCACTCCGCATCATTTTAACTGTGTTTTACCAGCAACTTTTATCAACTTTATCAACTTTGAGTGTCAACTTTAATGAGGTCAACTTTATCAACAACTTACCAAAAATTTTATTCGGTCGGCACCACTTTTGAAAAAGAAGTTTCCTTCAAGTGCACAATCTCAAAAATGCTTTGATTAAATAAGGCAAATTTTATTTTGCTTTATTATTGGTGCCAAAAACGAATTTTTCATGGAAAGATGATGTCGCCGCAGCGGCGACAACGGAGTTTTTCACTTACTGTACCATGTCGCCTCAGTGGCGACAACGGAGTGCAAAGTGTTAAAAAAATATTTTTTCTTTTATTATGTACTGGAAGAAAAGCTTTTACTTATTTTCAAATAAAAGTGTTCTTACATTCTGGTGTCATTCAATAATCTTAATATTTTAGCAACACAGCAACAGAAGTACTGTGTGTCTGAAAGGGTACACTTGAGTAAGTAATTCATAGTGAATGAAATCGTAGTCATTGTTGCCAGTTGGGCGATTTTGATTTTTTTTAAAAATCAGATTGTTTGATTGCAACCACTTTTTTGAAATGGTAATATTAACATTATTTAATCTTTTATTAAAAAAAAAAAAAAAAAAAGACGAATATTACAATTTCAAAAAGGTGATTGCTATCAAGCAATCTGAAGTAAGAAATCCGTCAAAGTGGCAACACTGATCGTAGTCGTCCAAAAATTTCATGGTCTAACTTCATAAACTTTCGTCAAGTCTTTGCAAAATTGTTACAGGAAAATGAGAGCTTAAAATTTTGAATAAAAAAACTTGAAATTCTTAAGTCATGTGGAAGATCTGTCATATATTGCATAGCATCTACGAATTGTAAGTGTGCGTATAATTAAAAATTCTAATTTTTAAATCTTGAATAATATAAAAATTTCTGTAATTTTATAATAATTTCAAATATTTTTTTTTTCAAAGTTTATTGAAAGTCATAGTCTCTTTCCGCTATACTTTAGAGATATACATAGTTATTTTTTTTAATATTCATTTTAATGCTCGTGCAGGTTGCTGTGGCGAAGTGTCAATTCTCAAGGTCTTTTGAAACCGGACATTGCTAGACACCTGGCTTTCAAAATACGTCAGAAACAATGAAAGATAGGCCCATTTCAAAACTAATATTTATGTTCTACGTCACACTAAGCAGACAGCCGCTTAAAACGAGTTAATTTAAATGCAGTCATTGAAAGAAAAATTGAATAGGCATTCTCTATTTTCCTTTTCCGCTTTTAGATCCATGTAAGATATTTTTTAAGGAAGCTGTTTTTTGGAGAAGGTTAACAATTTTGAATTTTGTTTTAAAAATAGAGTAAAATAAAAATTAAATATTATTTTTATAGTCTATTACAGTATTGGCCAGCCTTCTCAGCCTAGTATATCTATACGAAGCGTATGTCACAGTGAATGACGTTGAATGGGCCTTTAGTATCCGAAATTCAATATTTTGACGAACATAGAATAGAAGAAACACACTATTTAATATCTAAGCCATTTTCATCGGAAATTTTACATCTACACATTTCGAATGTTAATTTAATCTTTCTATTAGTTTAGAAAACTAATATTTAATCATCGTAAGATAATAGCTAGCATCCAAAAGGCGATAACTCAAACTCATCACTGAGCATAGCCGTGCGCAAAAGGGTGCAGGGAAGGGCCGCGGCCCCTAAAGTTTTGAAAAAGTAAGGCCAATTTTGACTCCCTGCCCCTAACGAAAATCCTGCGGACGCCCATGTCCGTGAGAAAAGAAATAGCATACCCACTCTAACTCATTTTTTAAAGAACGATTTCGTTCAACAAACTCTTTTTAGAAAAAAAGCAAAACTCATAAAAAGAAATCACTTTTTTCTTCCTAAAGATAAGAAAACTGTACCTTAAAATATTTTCCTCTTAAAAATTAAATATCTGTATCTTGTTCACATAGGTTGTAAAGCATAACCCATCATTCAGAGCTACTCATTTTTCCACAACCATTTAAATTATTATGCGAAAACACTTTAGCAATGATCTAGTTTCTTTAGATGTCATAGATTTGAAATTTTCGTTCTACAGTATTCTCAAATAGGCATTTGTTACAACAATGGGAAATAAAAGCAATGAATCGAAGACAAATCGACTGAAATAATTCCATCTTGATTTACTTTTAAAAGTTAATCGTGGGTTAGCAGACACCCAACCTAGTCGAATCAAAGGGGGACTCCTCGCTCACTTGAAAAAGCTCGTTCCGTAATGTTAAACCAATGGGCAGGTTGTTTTCGAATGTCTCGTTTAATTTTGAACTTTTAAAAGTTTATTTATTTATTTATTTATTTTTATTTTTATTTTTTATTTTTGCATGGGATAGCTGAGCTCGATCTTTAATTTTAATCTTTAATCTTACTTTTTCGATTTCGGTTGCAGATTTTTTAAATAAAGGTACTTTCAATTTCGGAACCGGTTTCGAAATGAAAGTACTTTTTTGAAAAAAATCTGCAACCAAAATCGAAAAAGTAAAAAGAAAAATCATATTAAAGATCGAGCTGAGCTGTCCAATGCAAAAAAAGATCGTTTAAAAATATTCAAATTTTAACGAGAAATTCGAAAACAACCTGCCTATTGATTTATCATTACGGAGCGGGTGTTTTCAAGTGAGTGAAGAGTCCTCTTCTAGTGCTCTTTAGTGATATGAAGGGTTTTAGTTTTATAAATAGAGGAAAAATAGAGAATTTATATTATTACTTAATATTATTACTTATTATATTAGAAACCTGTGGAGAATTAACTTTAGGTTTATTGCTAATTTTAAAGGAAGGAGAATGAAAACGAAAATTGGTTGAAAAAGAGAGTCAAAAGTAAAAATAAAGAATAATATTATTGAATGAAGTTATCTTTTTTTCAATGAAATTAGATTTTATATAGAGTCGCAATTATGTCTCTAAAGAATTCTTAAATAAACACTCATATGTGAAAATTGCAACACTGAAGCAAACAAAAATGAATGGTGTTTCCTGGGAATATAGAGCAAGGTATGTCATTCGAATAGCTAATAATAATAACTAGAATAATAACTAGAATTTGAGTTAACAGCGCATGCACAAGCGCCCTCTTAAAATTACCGTAATAATGATATATTGAGTGTTGTAAATGAACAATGAAAATATTATTGTCTGCCCCCTATAAACTTTCCATTAGGTTTCATGGATTAACCCATCCGGAGGATGGGTGCATATTTGCATCTTCAAGAGGTGCATACAGAATTTGTTTTTGGCACCAGTAATAAAGAAAAATATTTATCTTATTTAATTAGAGAATTTGAGATTATTTAATTAAAGGTAATCTTTTTTAAAAGTGATGCCAAGCGAATAAATTTTGTGTAAGAGACGCTGGTCCCAAAGGGGCTAAAGAGAATAGGATGAGTTGATATTCTGGTAGTGGATAACAAAATGTTAGTTGAACCTAGGATTATGCACGCTCCATCAATGAAAATAATGATAAAATGTGCTACTACATATCGTCAATTTGTACAAAGTTAGTACATTGCTACACGTGTGCCACAGTCCAAGATTTACCTGATGCTAAACAATCGACATCGTCCGCTGCATTGGGTTTATGAATAGAGTCAGTGATGTGGACAAACCGTCTTTTCCTATGGATACGCGGCCGTTATATTCTTATAATGATGGAAAAATACGTGTTACAGAATGCAATATTGAACAGCATCTTCCAAAGTTCATATCGAGATTCCACTGGTCGAACCCAGCCGTTATGATCAGAGGACAATTGGACACCATCGTAACTGATCTTCCCAATTTCGTGTAGTTTCAACATAGGGCCGCAAAAATTGAAGACGTTCCAGATCTTGAAGTCATGCCATTTTTATCTTGAGCTCTATTCTATAGCAGGATGTATCCCAATCTATATGTTGAAAGGAATGTTCAAGACTTCCTTTAGCGGAATAGATACCGTTTCTTTCCTTGGCCTGTAGATTCATCAGACATACTTTTTACTGAATATGCCTGAATTTTTTCAAGTCACTCGTGACACTAGTCCAGCAGTGAATGTTTATGAACTTTCAGCTCCAAAAAAGCGTATAGAATATTATTCCTCAGGTGCACAAAGAAATTTAGTTTGATTTGAAAAAAACTATTTCAGAGCGCAGTGGTTGTACTTAATGATTTTTTTTTTCATGCGATATTGTTTGACTGCTTTAAAATTTCAAACATTCTTTGTATATTTACGCATTATGTGTGGAATGAATTTAATTGTAATGCTTTTTTCATGATATTGCAATTTTTACAAACATGAGTATATTAAATGACGATGGCCAGATATTTATCTTAAAAATCGAAAATCCCTTTCCTGTTTTATAATGCAGATTTGCTTTTCTTTTTCTTCCACCAAAGATATAAAAAAAAAATCACTCTGAAATTAATTTGTCCTGAAATGGATAAAAAGTAACTTTTTGTTGATCGAATGAACGTCTGCAATTTAAATATTGTTTGTTAATGTTGTTCTATATAGAAGTCATCACTGGGCAATACATTTATATATAATTACAGTGACAAAATGTTGTGTTTTTTCACAGAAAAAAGAAGTTAAGAAAATTGCTTTATTTCATTGAGATTACACAATGAGAAAAGTAATTTCAGTCATAAGTTTACAGGAAATCTTATTTAAGGATATGATGTTAGAATGATATCTTATGCTTATAAGCATGAAAAATAAGGAGGGAGAAAGGTGTTCAAGACAAGCCATTATGTAAATTTCTGGAGTGTTTTGTTAAATAAGCCAAAGTCAGAAAAACAAACACGTGTTTTGGAAGAGTATCAAAGCAATAAACATTAATTATACTACTAGTATGTATCTCAAACTTTCAGCGTAATTAATCTACCGAGTACTTATAATACAATGTTATTTTAGACATTATCTTCTTTTTTGTGTAACTTCAAAAGTTTTGAATGTTGACGGTTCGATAACTGGTTAGTTAAAATGAAGATATACTGCATAAATTTGTATCTATTTTTTTATTTTAAATCTCCGTATTCAGAAGGCTCTACTTATTGCAGCTACAAGTTTTGAAAGAGGAAAATTATTTTACATAATTTTTGAAAACTGGGCTTCATTGTGTATGGGCGAGGCTTGAGTAGTACTGCCCAGTGAAAGGAAAGTTTGAGAGGAATTTACATGGGCAAGTTATACAAATTCTCGTTGCATGTATAGAATTTTTGATTATCTTACATGATCAATCTGATAAGTCACACTCGATTAATTCTGAGGATTTACCAGTGAAAAAAATCAATTGACTTGACATTTTATCATAAATCCCAAAGACGAGATTTGTTTCAATTGGGCATATTTATTAACAAAAAACAATGTTTAGGAAATACTCCCTTAAATAGTGCATTTCTTAAAATTACGGATAAAGCCGGATATGACCGTTTTTGTTTATAAAAAAGAATAAGATACAGATATGGTAGCTGTTTGATGTAGTCCTGAGTATAATGAATATATACAGACATGTGTACAGATCCAACTGAAAGGCTTAGAATGGAAAATGTAAATCTAAGTCCTCTTAGACATGTATATAACCCCTAAGAAAAATATTAAAATGAGATGATTTTAAAAACAGTAAATTTGAAAGTCAACGAAATTCTAAGACTATCTTTCTTACCTCAGAATTGTTAAAAGGTTGGGCGTCATATACGGAAGCAGCGCTCACTTTCACTTCTTCATCATTTCCATTTCCAAAATGAACGCTCCTGGCTCGGGAAGACACAGGGGAATCACTAGCATCTCCGTTGCATATAGACATTTTCAGAATTTTAGTCTTTTCTCAAAGCTTATCTAGAAAGATAAAATAAATAGCGTAAAAATAGAGATTTATTTAAAGTATAACTAATTACAGTATAACAAGTGCTTCTATAAGTCATACAAATAATCGTCTACAACTAACTAATATTTGATTTGTCCATCTGTGCTCAGAATTGTGTAAACGTATTTGGATTAGAACAAAATTGGAATGCATTTTTGAAGTGGAGATTAACATAAACTGAAAATGGTCGTTACAAAAGTTTTGTTTCGGGAATAAAAATCGAATGCATAATTCGACGTCTTAGTAGTTGCTAGCTATGTGTGACGTTCACTGAAATGTCTTAATAAATATTTCAATAAAATTTAGGTACGTGCAATTTCAAGAAAAAAATTATTCTAAAAGTGGTCTGTGAAATTGTTATGTATTTCAATATAACACACAAATAAGGAATAATATTTATTTAATGTCAAATCTTAAAGTGGTACACTTAAATAGTTTCAACTTTAAAAGCACTGGTTATGAAAAAATGATTGAAGTGTTTTAGAGATTTTTTACCCGACTGAAAAGAAGGGTTATGTGTTTCACGCGCATCTGCGTATGTGGATTTCTTTATACCCTTGAAACATCCCAAAGGCTGGATGGATTTTAACGAATGAGGTCTCTATCAATTCGTCTTAACTGTCCGATGGTTATAGGCTAGGTTATGTTTTTATAAATTTAAAATGGCGGCCGTAAAATACAAAATGGTGGTAGAGACGAAAAAAGAAATTTACGCACCCTATTGAGTGGCATATCATTGGATAGGTCTTTCAAAATGAAGACGATGTTTCATTGACTATTTTACAGTCAGAAGCTCCGTTAAAATATTATACAACCTGGAAGTTGTGTATGTATTGTGGATCTCTAGCTTTACTGCAACTCTAATTATCATGGACATGTATAGACCTCATCAAAACAGTGTTTATAGATAGGAACTAACCATTAAACACAACTTAAAAGTCATCAATACAAGTAAATAGAAAAATAATAGGCAAGTAATATAAAAAAAATATATATATTTTAAGTCAATTCCTACTTAGGTCAATAAGGGAATTTTTTTTCTCCCATTCTTCTTTCCTTTTGAGTGGCGCTTAAAATGCCTTGATCAAGAAGAGGGCTCTCTCGGTATTAAAATACCTTGATCAAGAAGAGGGATCTCTCGATTATTGAAAATTAATTAATTTAATTAAATTAATGTATTAATATTTGAAAAAAAACTGGATTAACATCAAGTGTCATACACTACAAGTTTAAAAAAATTTATTTGAGCTTGATTGGATGAATAATAAGTATTTTATTAACGATTGAAAATTTGAACAAAATATATATAGCGAGAGTGTGTGCTAATAGTAGGAATTGAAAAAAAAATAGTTTCACATTGATGAGAAATAATTAATTAGTTCGTTTTTCACGCAGTCGGGTTTTTTGATTTTTTAAATTTAATTGTTTATTCATCTCTGTAATATTAAAAAATACATTGATTTTGATATATGAACCTAGAATCTCTAAATAATATTTCATTTCTGCTCGGGGCAAAGAGAGGAAAATACTTATTATTATTATTACATAAAGTGTAGCCAAACAGCTAGAAAACACTAGATTTACTTCTACAGAGATTGTTCCCGTGCCATTTTTATCGCGACTGTCACGAATACGTGGACCTATTTTGAAATCAATGAAACGGTTGTGCCGAGAATGATGATCACCAGATGCTGTTACGGCACCAAGTGAAAAGCGATATTTTCTGTTCATAAAATCCCAAGTAATCTTACCAGAAAATTAAAAAACAGGATTACTCAATACATGATGCATTTTCAAATTTTGTTTTCACCATCAATTTATTGATGTCCAAGACTGAAGTTTCAAAAATTATTAAAATTTAAAGTAGGGGAGAGAAGGGAGGGTTGACCATATGGGAGGCTTAACCCACCCATCAGTTTTCATATTTAAAAGAATTTCAGAGTTTTATCAATAGGTGTCAACCAAAGCTACTGGAATGCTCAAACGACAGTCTGTTTTAAACAGATAATCGAAATTGGTGCGGAAAAAATCCATTGTGAGGTGTTTTCAATCTAAAAGTTGTTTTAAAAAAATATTTTGTAAGTTTTTTGCAGATAAAATATATCATATAAATTTAAGTAAGTATGTTTTAAGTAATGCAGAAATATCGAGATTTCATTCCAGGCATAAAGACTGTACAGTAAATTAGGCTTAACATAACAATGTGCTATTCTTTAGAAGAGGGCTATGTGGGGATGTTTGAATCAATCAGTGTGAGGGAGGGTTGACCAGATGCTCAAGCCTCTCAATTAAGTGGTTTTAGAAATCATTTTATTATACACTGTGCATAATGAAAGGTTAATGGTTATATATAAAAAAGAATGTAAATTTATTCTGTTAAGCTACAGTAAAATGGGGTGATGGAAAGAAAATGTCTAAATTTGATTAAAGAAAGATATGAAAAATTGCTATAGTGTCCACTGCAAGAAAACATTTAATGAAATATAAATGCAAAAGTTGATAGGAAAATTTTCCATTTAAGTATTATTTAAAATATGTAAATCGAAACAGTGGAAAAGACTAGAAAGAACTAGAAAGTATGAAAGCAGCAGTCTTAACCCATTCAGGGGCAGTGGTGCATGTTTATGAAGCCACTTAATTTTAATTCCCAAACGCCACAATGGCACCAAAATTTGGCTAAAATCTTTTCCATTTAATATGCATGTGAATTATAGCTTTTGTCTTATTTCCAAATAAATTTGTTCGTAACTTCCGGTGTCAGCCATTAATTTCAAAATTTTAGTACTGAAAGTTCTTTGTCCCTGAAAGTGTTAAAAGATGTTAATGATAAGTTAAGTGCTCATGCGGCTGCAAAAGAACATAGCATTGATCGAAAAACTTTAGGAATGTATGTAGACAAATTTCACCAGGATGGATACAGTCAGGTGAAGTCAAACTATGACTATGTGACACCTAGAGTTGTCAGGACAAGTGTCACAAAAAGTAGGACAAGGAGACAAAAAGAAAAAAAAAGCGGGACAGTGGCTTCTAAATCCGGACATAATAATGCATGAAACCCTATGAAAATCGAACATGTCTCTAACGTAATAGTGTCTCAAATGTTAAATTTTCATTTCCCTGCTGTACAATTATACCTGCTCATACAAAATCCTGTTTAAAACAAAATTTTTCTCCTCTAACTTGCGATTGTGTCTAAACAGGTTGGTTTAAGCCTCATATTTTCAAAAATATTTTTTATAATGATTAAAGCAGGTAGCATAAAGTTATTTTGCTTTTTTTAAACTGATTTTATTTCTCTTCGGAAATATTTCAATATAAAAGAAAGTGGATCAAGCCTCCTATACAGGGTGTCCGGTCTCAACGGTGTCCAATGGCTAATTCTTAAACCGTTAGTCATAGACATATAGTTCCAATTACAAAAATGTTTTAAATCAGGTAAAGAAATATTTTAAAAGCGATTTGGGTCAATAAAAACATTTCTTAAAAAATTACGAAATTTAATTTTTTATACGGTCCCCCGGTCCTATAAGTTATATTTAGTAAAATTTTCTTATTACACTGACAAGTAAGACAAAAAAAGTCCCATTCATATAATACTAAAATTGAGCGAGTTATGAAACTTTAAAAATGCATGACTTATGCCATTTTTCTGCTCTGAAAACAAATGAGTTCAGCTTGGTTTTGAGGGGTCACATATAAAGTACTTAAAGTATTCCAAGATCTTATTTCATGTGTATCTGCGCTTTGAAAAAAATCGTGAGAGTATTACGACTAAGTTAACATTTATTAAGTTTCAGATTGACTAAAATAGCATATGTTTCATTTTGTCAGGATTTGAGGCACTTTCTTTTATAATTTCTTTTAACAAAAATAATGTTATTTTTATAAGTTTTTATGTTACTTCAACGATCATATGTATGTTTTTCCAGTTCAAAATTTGTACTCTAACTTTAACCGATCGAGATTACATTTTACATACTGGCGCAAATCCGAGAACAATCTAATATTATTATAATTTTCGGTGGTTACCATTTATACTTATTTTACAGGATAACACAGAAAATTTCGGATAGATTATCGCCAAGAAGTTTAAGAAAATGGTTTAGATTAGATATTACAAGACAGCGGTTGTTCGATGGTTTAACTTTCATGCATTTTTAGCACTGAATCCGAAAATCACCTTAATTTTTAACCACCATGTCAGGATATTTCGAAAATTATAAATTGTCAAATTTAAAGAATAACAAAAATTGGACACTATAAAGTAGAGGAGATGGTTGTGTTTTTTAACTTTTGATAATTGATTTTTACGTACTTTTTAGCACTGAATCCGAAAATGACCTTCATTTTTAACCATCACGTTAGATTTTTTTTTGCAAATCGTAAATGTGTAAGTTAAAATATAGCGAAAATCTCATACAATAAAACATATGTAAAACCTTTTTTTTATTATTTTATTCAATAATTTATTCGATACTTTTGCTTATCCTGGGATTCTTACAGCTAAACAGCTGAGTGGGCCAATGAGATGAGGGAGGAGATTCAATTTGAACTTTGAACTTTTTAACTTTGAAATTTGCAATTTGCGAAAAATCCTGATGTGATGGTTAAAAATGAAGGTCAATTTTGGATTCAGCGGTACATAATACATAAGAATCAATTATCAAAAGCTAAAAAACATGACAGATCCTAACTTTTGCAGGCTAGTGCAATCTAATAATATTTGAAAATACGTATGATTTTGTAAAGAATTGAGGCTGTTAATTTAGCATAATTTTATTTAACAAAAATTCTGTTTTTTTTTCTTTCTTAAACGTTTATTACAAATTGTATATTTTGCATTAATATGACAGAATGGTTAAAGATTTCAAATTTATATTGCAATGTTAATTTTACTCTCAACCATTTTTTTAATATATCTGACAAAATTATATTTCGACTAAATTTGTGAATGACCCCCAATTTGCAGCAAAAAATATGCTCCAACTTTAAAAAAGTATTACTCGTTCAATTTTAATCGTAGAACAACGGGACTTTTTTTGTATTACTTGTCAGTGTAAAAGGAAAATTTTACTAAACATAACTTATAGGACCGGGGGACCGTATAAAAATTTAAATTTCGTAATTTTTTAAGAAATGTTTTTATTGACCCAAATCGCTTTTAAAATATTTCTTTACCTGATTTAAAACATTTTTGTAATTGGAACTATATGTCTATGACTAACGGTTTAGGAATTAGCCATTGGACACCGTTGAGACCGGACACCCTGTATAGTGGGTCAACCATCCCATATGTGGGGAGCCTTGACCCATTATTTTCACATGATTAAAATCAATAATTTTTCAGATTTCTTATATATTACAGTTATGTAGTAATTTTATTTTGATAACTGGTTGTATAACGAATAAAATGATATATAAAACTTTATTCTACGTTCAATATTTAAAAAATTAAAAATCATTTTGTAAAAAGTGGGTCAACCCTCCCTAGTCTCCCCTATATTTTACAGGGAAACGAATTGTCTTTTAGTAAAAATTTTAAAATTTATTGGCTTTAAAAATACTTAACATTTAGAGAGATTTTTTGAAAACTTAGCATCCGTATCAGATGCAAATATTCTGATGATGAAAACAGGTTTTTGAAAATGTAGTAGCGATTGAGTTCTGTTGATTTGGACAACTCTGCAAGGGCAATATATAGGAACACAGAATTTTGAGGTTTGTGACGATTGCTCTTACAATTTCATAAGATCCCGCGAGGTTTTACTGTGGAGCCTCACCAAAGGATCTTTTCGTTCTATTTCACTAATAATTTAGACCTAAGATCATTGTTAAAACAGTAGTAAAACCATATTAAGCTGTAAAAAGAATGCGCTTTTCTCATGAATAAAATTGTACGAAAATGCAATTGATATTGTTCCGCTATTTAAAAAGCCCACAGTGAAAGAAAGTACCGTGTGTCTCAAAAAGGACTGACTGATTTTAAAATTCAATAACTTGCAAACGGTGACAGATATTAAAAAAATTCTTGCAGGAGGGTTATGCGTAAGGTCAAAAGTTTTATTACAGTGATTTTCAATTTTAATTCGATTTACAAACAATAGATGGCGCTGTAAGCAATAGTCGCTAAATTCAGGCTCGATTTTTGGTACTTCCTGGCCCGGATAATACATTTCCATCTCCTTTTTCTGCATGGAACAAGATAAAGGACCAAAAATCGAGCCTGTATTTAGCGACTATTGCTTACAGCGCCATCTACTGTTTGTAAATCGAACTAAAATTGAAAATCACTGTAATAAAACTTTTGACCTTATGCATAACCCTCCTGCAAGAATTTTTTTAATATCTGTCACCGTTTGCAAGTTATTGAATTTTAAAATCAGTCAGTCCTTTTTGGGACACCAGGTATATTTTCCTTCTGAAAGAAGAAGTTTTATCATGGGTTGAGAAAGGTACTGTGTGGATCCCCCTCCTCCACAAAATATCTTATTCAACTTCACTATTTATAATTGAAGGCTCACATACTATTATCCGAAAGCTGGCGTACTAGAGGCATGCGTAACATAATTTGGGAAACCCTGGGCTAGAATAATGGAAATATGCTGGTTTTACAAGGTGGTTATAAAGTTTTACAGATCGTACTAGGTATGAGCGAGGAAAGTAATGTGGTGCACGTGATCTTTATAGTGAGCAATTTCCCATTTATTTTCGAATTAAGTTAGTGTGCGGCGATTTTAAGTTTGTTGCGTGAACAAACAAATTTACCACTACTAAGGCAGAGAAAAGGTTACAATCACTGCACTAGTTTGAAGCCTCCATCTGAGGAAACTTCTCATATGGCATGCAATATCATTCCACTGTGTTTTTGGCCCTATTTTTATCGACCATGCGGTCATATTGCATGCCATATGAGAATATTTCTCAGGTTAAGGCTTCAAATTATAGTAATTTTAGATCTTTCTCTGACCCAGTTGCAGTAACTTTTGTTTATTTAGACAACAAGCTTAAAGTTTCCAACAGCAATTGCCCACTATGAAAATCACATGTTACCCCGTTAGACTTTTCTTCTTCATACATAACACGATCTATGACTTTTTCAAACTTTACCTTTATGGCTACCCAATATCGGCTTATTTCCCCGTCATTTCTAGTAAAAAAATCCCTTTATTTCACGAGAATATTTTAAGTAGAACCTCGGAAAATGGCTTTGAACTCAAACAAATTCCAGGGATAAAGAGCGGTCCCAAACCTAATTAATACAATTTTAGCTCTGCCACGTTTATCTTTCAGCTGTCTTTTCTGTCACTTTCTTCCTTTTACCTCGTCAATCTTGAATTAAGATAAAACAAAGAGCAGTTCGGAAGCGTTTAGTTGATTTAAGAAAGTTTCGTCAGTGTATAAAACTAGTCATTTCAACTGAGCAAAATTAAATGTATTTCACATCTAACTTTTCGATAAAATATCATAGCTTTTGAACCAAGATTAGACTATAATATCTTGCACAGAGAAAGAAAATTGAAATAATAAAGCATTTTCCTTATCACATAACTACAAAAATTACGTAAAACCTCTGCGTTACCAATTTTTCATAGCGATTTATAGAGCAAAATATTGTAGAACTATTTGACAAGTACTAATACAGATTCCTGAGCCTATGGAATATTCGTTGTCGGTGCAAAGTGATTTATAAAGCTAAAACTTGTAAAAGTATTTTAATGAATGATTTAATGAATAAATTACAACTTGTTTTGTCAACACAGAATCTTTAATTACGGTTATGAGGAAGTTAGTGAAACTAACTAAAAAAAATTAATATTTAATCGGGATCGATTAAAGATCTTTGATAACATTATAAGAAATCAACATGGATATAAGTGTGATGAATAAATTAAAAAGTGTAAAAATACTTAATTAGATGTGATGCATAAAATTTCATAAACCTGATGCGATAATCTGATTCGACTAAAAACTGATTAAGGGGTCGAGTCCTTTGAAATATCTAAAGTTAACGAAAGTTTTAAAGCTCCTTAACATTTTAAAGTTATTAGATTAACTTCTACAAAACTTTAAAGGATTTCCGATTTACTCTGTTGAATTTTGTTTTATAAAATCTACATTTAATTTTCATTAGCACATTAACTGCCTACCACGAGATAACTCGCACATTTCCAATGCTTCGGCAATAGGCTTGGCAGCTATCGTGTTAAATTCAAGTCCTAAGTATTTAATGCACTAAATACAGTATAAAACTCGTATAAATCCAGTCGTAGGGACTATTTTTTAAATTAATATATTTAGACAAATAGAGTATAATTACAATGGCCTATTACGTAAACAAATCTTCAATTATTTCAATAAATGCAAATACTTCATGCAAGTTGGAAATTCGAAAACATCTTGAAAACATAAATAAGCACATTTTAAGAAATATTACCTGAAAAAAAAAATTAGGTCATTTCGTGCACACTCCTTTTCTATATGAAATGTTAAAATTTCAGGTTAATCCGGTCAGACATTTTCACGAAATCGTGCGCATAAGCAGCAAAATAATCATATTTATAAAAATGACTTTAAGCACGGACATTCTTTATGCTGTGCATGGAAATTTCTAAAGCTCTTTTCTCTATAACTTTAGTTCTAGTGCAGTTTTGTATGAAGTGTTAAAAAAGTCAATTTTAAACTGAGTGAATAATACTAATATCGATTTTTTGCTGATCCAAAAAGTACCCGACCACTTAATAAAACAACGTCCCAGACTTATTAATGCGTACTGCAGTAAAGAATTTATATAATTATTCCCCTGCGAGTGAAATATACAGAAAAAATAATTAAAAAAATCGTATAGATGTATATATATTTTTTAAAGCAAGTTGTGCGTCACATAGTGTGCCGAAACGAAGACTTGTTGCGACAGTGGGTCTAATAGCATATTCACCAAATGGGAGTACCATTTGCGAATTATTTTGTTCACCCACAGATCATGATTACAATACTTATTACACTATATCAGGGGTCGATACAGGGTTTTTTCCTTGTGGCCCATTTTGTGAAAAAAAAAAAAAAAAAAAAAAAAAAGTGAAAAATAGCATTTTGTCACGAAAGATGAAATACAGTTTCTCGAATTCAAAACAAACGTTTATTAATGATAACTTCTTTGAATACCTCAGCTAAAGTTTTCCCTTGTGATGAGCTTATTTTGTTTAATTATATTAAACATTTTAATAAAAATAATCAATGAAAAATGTTTCTATGGAATGGATTTCTGTGAAGGGGCCTATTTTATTAAAAGGATTTTTGTGAAGGGGTCCAACACTTATAATACCACTTATATTAGTAATAAGCTTATAAAAGACGATAAATTGTTTAAAGTGGAAGTTTAATTTTTAAAAATATAGTTATTAGATTATGGACTGACAAAATAATTTTATAAACACTAAACGATATATTTTATGTAAGAGTAATTAGTTAAATATTTCTTTTCTCTCTCTCTCTATATATATATAGCGATTATTTTTTTTTAAACTCAAAACATTTACCATAAAAGGTATTTAATAAGATTATAAAAAATATAATTTTTTAAACTCTAGACTATTGTATCTTAAAAAGCTTTAAATTATCGAATGACAACCGTTTTTATGACTCAGGAGCATTACATTTATGTAAAAAGTTTGTGCTGGAGTTCACCTGACTATCTTTCTGACAACATATTCTTTGCAAAAAGTCTTTAATATGTTCAAAGGACTATAATTTGGCGATAAATTTTATAAAAACAAAATATAAATATATTTATTGAATGCATGTGTACAGAGTTAAAGCAATGTCAGCACGGAATATATATTTAACCTTTTCCGGAAAGAGTAATTCTGTTTGTAAAATGATGAAGTGACACCAGAATTTATAAGCGGATTTATTAGAAAATAAAAACTTGCTTATTTACCCGTTCTTTATAAAAGGAAAAAAATTATTTAAATATTCTTGGGGCCTGTACTCTTAAAATTAGGTGTCCTTTTTTGTGGACACCGCCCGCTAAAGGGTTAAACACAGTATTTAGATATAAATTAACTAAATCCTATAGGTAATTAAAATAGTTAATATATATGTATATTTAAAATGGAAGTATAATCAAGAACCGTTTTTAGATTTTGCCTTCTACATATTTATGTTTCTCCCTAGAGACATTTTTAATGTTTATTATTCGCAAAAATAACATTTAGCAGCTGAATTTATTCGTGATAGTTAATGTTTAATAATCTGAAACTTTTCCAACTTCATTTTTTTACATTTAAAGGTCAAACTACTGCAGAAAGTCTTCCCTTGTGACAAAAACTGCTCGTAGGATGCGTACTAATAAATGAGCAGAACTCACTTAAGTAACCTATACATTTTTATCTTTAAGACAGGCTAAAGTGTCTGTATTTATTACTGTATCTGTTTAGTTCTCTGTAAGGCAAAATATTTTACTGAAGCATGTAGTTCTAAATTTGTTAAAAATGCAGAAATTTGCATATGATTTTCATGACTTTGGTTAACACTTAACTGGCATCGTGAAAATTTTCCGCGCAACTGCACTGTTAAAAAACAAACAAAAAACTGTTGATTTTACAGAAAAAACTGTCCGCTAGGATGCCCGTAAAACAGTTTATTTTACGGCAATAATCTGGAAGTAATACGAACGTTCTGTTATTTTAAAAGATTATGGCTGTAACTTGTAATACTGCAATTTCCGGTGTATAAGACGTGTGTAAAATAAAAATAATTTTTAGTTTGAAACAGGCTTAACACATTGAACGCGGACCACTTCTGAAAATGACCACAAAATTTACGTTTACAAAAATCACCATAAATTAAAAACTTTTCGCAACCAATCAGAAGCAAGCATGCTTGGATTACACTACACTTTCTTCTTCCTTATACAATTTCCGGTACTAATAATTTCTTCCCCCAATCCACAAAAACGTATTTTTTACATCTACCGCGTTCAATGTGTTAAATAAATAAATTCAAATTTAAAATGAAATAAATAAAATTTTATTAAATAAAATTTTCGGTCGGAAACAGATTTATTTGATCTGCGGCTTATACGCCGGAAAGTACGGTAAATGCACGCAAAATAAATAGTTTTTTTACTGGGGTTCTGGCTGACAGATTTTTGTCTGTAAAATCAAGAGATTTTTTTTTACTGTGTGGAGTCGTGATGTCATCGTCTCCTGCTAGCATTATGTGCTACACAAAAAGAAAATTAATTTTTATAAAAACAATAGTATTTTATTTTTATCGAAATCTTACTTATTGGTGAAGAAATTGCGCAAGTCGAAAAATACATGGAGACTTAATTGCATCATAACACTAGTTAAGGGTTAAAGAACATTGGAAATCGTTGATTAATTTACGATTTTAATAATTTTATTATATAAATCGTTTCAATTATTTTATGGTTTTCTATACTATAAAAATACTTCTGAATTAGGAAAATTCTAATTCGTTCGTATAAAAATAAAGCTACAACGTAATCCCGCTCAAAATCAAATAGCATTTTTGTAAGGGAATATTCCAGACGTGTATATCAGATATTACATTCTCCTTAATGACACAATCAGATATACAGAAAAATGTTAAAACAATACGAAAGGGAAATTTAAGACTGCCGAAATTTCTATTGTAATCGGTATAACAGATATCGATTATTCTGAAGGTCGTCACTTGAAACGGAATATTTATTACATCAGAAATGAGAGCTAAACGAAAACTATTTGGGAACTTTCTCTCATTCTTACATGAATGCTATATTATATTTCTTTCCAGTTAAGATTGTTGTTTATATGTAATTGCTTTGCAATATCAAAAAATAAAATACTAATGAAATGTATATTTAAAAAAATACATGATGGAAGAGGGAAATTGCTCACACCTTAGGAGTGATACTGCAAGTCAATCCAACAACTGTTATATAAGAAATTACTGGCTACTTAATCACTCAAAAATACAAGGTGTTTCACTTCAAATCGAAAAAGCGTTTTTGTTCATAAATTTAGTAGGTAATGGCGACGATATTTTGGTGAAATTCAACAACAAACAATTATACTGATTTGTATGAAATGTGATGACATCATGGTAGGTACACAGTTATTTGGTCAGTGACAACGTATGCGTATATTCTGTTAATTATATTCCACATTATGGAACGTCTTGCTCAGTGTTCTTTGGTCACGGATTGTTACAATTTCCTACGCTGCTCGCGATGTCATCCCATTTCACAGCAAGCAGAGTAACTCTGATGAAAATACCGTTATAATAGCTTCATTACTGTTAAAGTTATGAAACAGAATCCTGGATCCCCTTAGAGTGATAGACGTATTTTTCACAGTGCGACAATGGTTTCCATAAAATTATGTATGAACAATAAAACTTTAGTGATAGGATTTTAAAAGTATGTTTCAAAAATTAACTATTCATTTCAATTGTTTATATTAAACAAAAAGAAAAGTGCCTAATTAAACTGATGGCATTGACCTCACAGGCTATTCACACTAATTGTATATTATACTGTTATTTCAAAGAATAATGCCCCTCGAAAAATAAATTAAGGGGGGGGATTAGCCCACCCCCGTTTTCCCCTTTTATACATAACCAATGAATCTCCAAATCTAATGAGGGAAGTGCATTATCAGAATAAACCTGTATACCAAATTTGAAGCAAATCGGAGAATTCTGCATGGAAAAACGCATTTATCTAAATTAAGGGGCGGATTAACCCCCGTTTCCCCCCCCCTTCTATACTTAACCAATGAACACCAAGCTAATCAGGGAAGCACCTTATCAGAATGAACCCAGCAAAAAAAAAAAAAAAAAATTGAAGCAAATCTGATATTTCATACATACGTACATACAGAACCTGCGGGCACATTAGCTCTCAGGCTTTGATAGCGTGTGAGCTAAAAACTAAATATTAAGGCAAGGATCTGTTTAGAAAGAAATTGGGTGCTTTAAAGGATCCTTCACAAAATTTTTCGACTCAAAACAGGGCCCTTCACAAAATTCTTTGTCTTAAAAATAGGCCTTTTACAAACATTTTCTATCTCTAAACTAAACTTCACACAAATTTAGCTATTTAAAAGTAAAATGCGACTTGTCACCTTCACATATATAAAAAAATGTATTTTACATGCATATATCTTCTTAAAGATATATAAACAAGAACCTGAATATAACGATCATTTCAAGTTCACAAAATTACGACTAGATCTTCACAAATGTAAAAAACCTGTTCACAATTTCACAAAAACAGGACCCTGGAAAAAAAAATCTGGACAGACTCCTGTAAGGTATTTGCCAACGTTTGAAGCACTTTTTTGAAAAACTTTGCAAAGAAACATTGTATTCGCATTTTTTGATTTAGTTTTAATAAAAATGAATAATTTACCTTTAAAATTAGTAATTTACAAAAACGCTAAACATGTATGGAAATTTGAATTTTTTTTTCAAAAACTTGAAAAATGCTACATGAAGAACAAACTTATTTGAAAAAAAAAATGACTACTAAAGTAAATTATAAACTTATTAGAAAAAATGACTACTAAAGTAAACTATAAGCTTTTATCTAGTGCATCTATACGATAGGTTGAATGATATTTTAGTAAATAACAATTTTAGAGATGATCAAAGAGTCAATTATAAGCTTTTTAACAGTTTTACCATGTTTTTGTTTAAATAACAGGTCATATTTTTGAAAATATTCATCCAATTTAAAGTTCTTTTAGTAGTTGCATTAGACAACGATATATAAATCTCACGAAGTTTTATGGATGAATCATAATGTTTTTAGTTATTTTTGGAGTGAGTTTTTTGTGTAAAAATCAATTTTGAGAAAAATGCATTTAAACGTTGAATTAGTATAGTTTTACTGTAAATAATGGGTTGACTTCTGTTCTAAACATGGTAGGGAAATAAAGCAGTTTCAGAATTTTAAGAAGTTGTACTTTTAAATGAAAGAATAAAAACAAAATCGATAATTTTCGCGAAAGTACTCATTTCTACGTAGACAGATAGGTACTTAAATTATATTATGTACTTTGCTCGAAGAAGCATTATTTGTTTTACTTACATAAGAGTAAACTGCTTAAACTTTTAAAAAAGTAATGTCAATATTAATTAGCCATGTTTATAAACATGTTCTAACTCATTAAAATACATGAATTTCATTTGATAAAACAAGTTTTTCAGCAGTTATACGGAATATTTGCATGGAAACTGAGGCCATTTAGAAGAAGCATCATCACAAAATTATTTCTCGTAAATTTTGACAAATGTCCAAATGTGAACGCGCTTAACCCAGGGAGGCGGCTAAAAGTAGAGTTTATGCCAAAAGTATAACGCGCTAATTGCAAATTCTGCACGAAAAAGACGCATAAATCTGAGAAACCTGTATAATCGAGAACTGCATTAGTGAGTGCATTGCAGTATTAGAACTTCATTACAGGATATTTTTTGTAAAAGTCAATATTAAAAATCAAAAATACTCACCGAGCTTATTGTTCAAAAGAAGTAAAGTCATTTTTTATTTATTATTTATTTATTAATTTAATTTATTTATTTATTTTTTTTGTCAAACACAAATATAGGAGTAAAAAAATTTTTTTGTAATAAATGACTGGTTATAAACAGTAATAAAGTAAAAATATCAAATAAAAAGCATGGTTTGTTTTCAAGGGGAAAATATTATGAATATCTATAGTTTTATCATGAAACAAAAAGTTTTAAAGTTACTTAAACATTGTTTGAAAAAAAAATTGTCTTATTACAGAAACAAATACTAGTACCAATATTGTTGTAAATAAAAGGGATAATAAATTGTTAAAATTGTTTCACATTCATATCCATTGCATCTTCAAATTCCATCAACGTATTTTAGTCATACATATCTTGTTTTTCTTTTTCATTATTACAAAGAATGAGCAAGTATTGATATTATTGAGTATTTTATGTCGTTATGAATGCTGTTCAAAATGTCAAACAATGATACATGAACAAAAAATACACGAAGGCAGTATTTCTTGTACACGGGTTATAGGCAGTCACTTGAGAGATCCAATTGCAGTTTCGGTATGCACTGAAAGTACCGCTGTCCCCCCCCCCCCCTCCCCGAAACTAACCGAAAAGGGTAACAAACTTTCTGTTGGTCACTAATTTTAAGTACATAAAACAATTCAAAAATTGTAAAAACGACTTCAAGGGATTGTTTTTTACGTTCGTGTGTTTTGTATAAAAATTCACTGTTATACATATTATTCATTTTGCACGGGCTAGGTTATACTCGAACAAAAATTCCGTTTAACCTTTCACTGCATGATGTGCCACATCTGGCACATATCTAAAAACACTATTTCTTATTATGTGCCATGAATTTGGCCATTATGATCTCTATCCCTGATCAAGAACAGTCCAAAGAATGGCGTAACACTTATTTTGTCCATGTCAGATGGCTGCATTTGACAAAAAAAAATAGAATTTGTTCTTCGGAAGCAAAAAATTCAATAAAGCTATATTAAGGTAAAATTTACTTTCATTATTTTTAGTGAATACTTAAAAATATTAATATAAAAAAAGTTGCAGAGTATTAAGCAGATAAAATTAATTAATTTAAGCTTATTTAGTTGTAAAATATGTATATATATATATATATAGCAATACAATATTTTAAAACTCTAATCGTGTACATAGGGTACCGACCATAAAATATCAAATTTTAGCTGAACATTTTAAATTTAATTTTTTTTACTATTTTTCCCATTATTAGACCGATATATAGAGTTCAAATATTTTTTTTCATAAAAATAGAAAAAATCGTGCAGTGAAGGGTTAAAGTCGATCGGGGGGGGGGGGGGGGACTCAACCTGCTCCTGACAATGACAAAATAAGTCTTACCAAACCAAAGTCTCATCCGAGCACGATGCACTTCAACTCCAAACAGTCCGAAATGCAAAGTGAAACAAAATTAATCTATATTTTAATGCAATTATAAAAAAATAGTCTATAATTATAGCTGTGTAATATATCAATATTATGTTTTATTTAACAGACACAAACACTCATTTAATATTAAAATATACAGTTTTGTGTTTTTTAGGTTAAAAAGGTTACATAATCCGACCTGCATTGTCAAACCAAGATAGACTCGAACCTGAAATAATTAGAGTCAACCCGACCCGACCAAAACCGAACCACAACGGTCGGACCATTAACATGCCTGATGGATCTAATCCAGATTCGTTAGATTCATAAAATCCACATTCATCATCATCCACATAGCAGATTTTGATACAGAGTGGACTATGATATTGCAATTTTTGATGCGTCACCGTAAAAAATCATTGCACAATACAACAATTTTAAATCATTTTATATTAGTAGTACTGTGTGCCTTATTACCATGTTTAAAATTTGTGGTAATTTGGGAATTTTCTCTAAAGTTTAAGATTATAACATAAAAACATGAAAATAGACAAACTTCTCTCTTTTGGATCGTAATGAAATTGTAATGGACCCACCAGGGAACGAGACCTTTTCAAAAAGAAATAATTTTGAAAGTTGCAGCATCCATTGAAAAGTTATTGCTTCGACATGCATACATTGTTATTACCAAATTGAATCGGTGAATGTTGAAAGGCATTAAGTCCATATTTAAAATACTCTCTAGTCATTAAATACTATACTACTATATATTACTATATATTTTAAGTTACTTCCCAAGTCCATACCTATGGTCCATCCTACAACTAAGTCCATCTGTTATTTGATAGCCCTATTTTTTTTAATTAATATTTTTATTATTCTCCAAAAATTTCAAAACTAGGACTTAGTTCCTTTCAACAATCACAGCTTCAATTGTTACTTCGTTAGTTTTCAACAGAATTAACAAAAAGAAACAATTTTAAACTTAAAACTTTTCCATTCATGAGTTATCGTGAAGTCCAAAGTATTCAGAAAAATTGTATAAAATTCATCCCCTTATAGTGATTTTTGGTCGCGTGTTACGCATCTCTACGAGACCTACATTTCCCCAAAGTTTCATAATATTTTGAATTTGCTGGTTAGGAACTTTACCTTAATAGTTATGCGATACTTCTTTTATGCTACTTATTTTAATTAACTTTATCATAAAATTAAGGTGTCAGCAATTAAGTGTAGCTACTGAAGTATTACATTATAATTTAAAAACAATTAACGCATTTTAAGAATTTTAATAATTTAGATTAGCCAAATGTTGTAGAAATTATATATGTATATATATATTTAATTGACTTTGGAAACTGATAGGTTGTTTACATTTGTTGCATTGCGGCCAACATTCTGGTTTTTTCAAGTCAAACATTTTTTGTATAAAAAATTTATTTAATAAAATGTGTTGTTTCTGTGTGTTTTTTAATTTAATTTCATGGATTAAATATTTCTAGTTCAAAATATGTTTATTTGACTTTAAAAAATCCAGAAGGTTAGCAGCTATGTTTTTGCATATTAGCAACATGATGATAAAATTATTAATAATTGGATAAACAATAATTTAAAGTTTAAAATATGTAGATTAAAGTTAAAAACATTTTTTAAGGTTTGCAATTTAATTTCAATTGAAATTTGTTAAATTAGCAATAAACAGACTACTAGTAAATATTCTATATATAAAACATTTGATAACACTCCGTGTATATATATATACTTTTTATAAACTAACAAATATTTTTTTTTCTTGTGTTTATTGCATATTAAATGTAAGGAAATAAATCTTAAAGCGCACTAAAAATTTATTCAGTTTTTTTCCAGTGGTAGATGGAAATCAGGCACGTGCTATTATGACCTTGCAGATTCACAATTTTTTGAAGACAACGACATCGGATATGTTAGGTCACTGTATTGTCTGTTATGTGTTACGCCTGTTTTTAGCTTTTAAAAAGAATTTGGTTGTAAATATGTTTTTAATTTCGAATATGGACAAAAAAGGTCTGAAAATTAACCTCCTATTTCACAAATTATGAGAAAAACAAATTAAAAAATATATTCTGAGAATATGTATAATTACAATGTACATATTGGGTTAAAGAAGAATGACATTGGGTTAAAAAATAATGATGCCACGTATAAGGCGCGAGTTATTAAAAAGCATCACTGAAAATAAAAGATGAAAATGTGTTTAAACAACTGCAATTATAATTTGAATTAGAAACATATAAGGTCTGAGTATGCGAAAGGATTAGAAGATGCAAATATTAATGAAATTCTAGTTATCAGTTTCAACCATATGAAAATTAATATTTTTAGAAAGCACTTTGAATTTTTTAATACACAATTGAAATTAAAATGAAAAAATACATGAAGTTGATTGTAGTAAAATTATACTTTTTTCCTATAATATACATCCACATTAAAAAACTTTTTACCCTATATATGATAAGCTTGTAAACTTATACATTTAAATTATAAACAGATTAAACATTTGTATAACTTTCTTCAATTTTATAACAGGATTGAAATTGGATGTTTTCATGAAACTTTTGCATCAGTTTTTAGTATTTTAGTAAAAAAAATAGTTTTTGTTTAGTTTTACGTTATTAGAACTTACTTTAATGTAATTTTGAAGTCTTAGTTTAATATCTACTAGCTGTTTAACCCGTTCTACGCACGGGAGTTTATGAATTTAATTCTAAAACCAAAATTAAAAGTAATTAGTCGATTTAGAAAAATATCCTTCTGCTGCTGTGCATTTTGTTTAATGAAATTTAATTTATCATGTGGCTATGGCAGAAGACGATTAAACGATATCTTTGAAATAAGGGAATAAATAGAATAAAAAGTTTTGTTGATGTTTGTGATAAAATGTTTTTCTTTATTTTTTAAAAAAGATAATAATTAAGCGCAATTAAATAATTAACTATTTGCATGTGAGGTAAAAGAATTATCGTAATACCCGCTACATCTTCTTAGTATTGTAGCGCGGCGTACGTAATATGTACAGCTCACATTGCAGTAAACATTTAGAACTGGATAGAACTCGCGCGATTACGGGTTGAACATACAAAGGCAAATTCGTCAAAAAGATCAAATAAAGAAATATATTTATAATTTTCGATTTTTTTTACCCCAATCGTTCATGGGCCCCTACCAGCAACCAGTGTGCCAAATTCCGTAGCCCTGCGCCAAGTTTTTGAGGTTTAGATACATGCACGGATTTTAGTAATGTCTGAGATGAAGAATCCACCCAAGAGTAAGCTTCCACTGCAATGGTGCATTTATATAAATCCACAGCTTACAGCCTTCCAATATTTTTTCAAGTAAAATAAATACATTTTGAGCAAGAAAACATATTTAGTAAATTTTTCAATGTAATATTGATTTGGTTTTATTGATAAAGAAAAATTTCTAGTTTGAAACATGTTCATTTGACTCCGCCCATCTCCCTACACACACACACACACACACACAAAGGCAAATGGCAGCTAAGCAAAACACTGAATCGAATCAATTATTTATATGAAACAAATCGGGACAAAGAAGAGGAAACATATTAATCTCCGTTTGTTACATAGAAAAAAAAATTAACAATCTTGCACAAGCTGCAAATGTGTTACATATGTTCTCAAACATATCGTTGAATATTTTGCTCTTTCTACAATATTTACAACTATTAGACAGTGTGTCAGTGAGATTTGGGGCTTTGGTTACATTCAGTCAAAAGCTTTTTGTATTAGAGTGGTGTTGAATCACCTGCTTTAGTGAATTCTTACGGCGCACAAACGTGATTATTTTATCCAGCTGGATAAATCCTGCAAAGTTCCTATTTTAAAAGAAATTACACTACAGTTTAAAATGACAAACGTCCAGAAATACTTCATAAATAATTTTAATAATTAATAGTTTTATTTAATAAAGAAAAAAAACTAAAATTTAAAATTTGTTATTAAATAAAATATGATAGTAAAAAAGTTGTCAGCGTTTACAACACAAACAATTTAAAAATTTAACAATGTCTCCTAATATGGAAAGAAATATATAGCTATTTATTATCACAAACATGTTTTGTAATATACGTTGATCGAAAATTCTGAAATATTTTTTATCCATGCATGCATCAATTTTTCTATTCCAAATTAATTAATTTTAATCGCGAAGTTGGAACAAAGAACCACAAAAAGTACTATTAGACCTGGAATTGCGTCTTTTTAAGGTTTCGTTCATCTGACGGAATATTCGTTTCATTGCTCTATCTGCCTCTCACAGAGTTCGTTCTCAGAAACTGTATAAGTTAGAGACCTGAAATTTTGCATACTTATAGCGGAATACCTCCATCATACGACAAATCATAAAATTTTGAAAAAAAGTCTTACATTATTTTAATTAAATGAATTATTTTAATGACAGCCGGCCATTTTTGCAATTTAGATTTTAAAACATAACCTTAGTTTTAACCTTAATTTGTCTTTTTTGCGCGGGCTAGATTGCTCCGTAGTAGCGCATTTGCCTGCTAATCAAAAGGTTCCCGGTTCGAAGCTCAGCGTCGGAGTTTGAAATTTCCTGGAATAGATTTCATTACATAATATATTCAATTTTACAGAATTTTTGTACTTTTGCCATTTTAAAGGTCAAAAGTTGTAAAATATTTTATCAATTATTTTTTTTTAAATTAAAATATTTTTTAAAGAAATTGTGAAATTTTAAATTGACTACATTTCATTGCCGGACGAATTTAATTAAATGAACTTTCGTTTTTTTTCCCTATTTTAGGGGTTTCGTTTTTTTAGCTAAAATTAAATCATGTCATTAAATATGCTTTTCAGATATACAGATATCTGCTGTTACAATTGTCTGAAAAGCAGTTCTTGAATATTTTTAATTTTATTAAAAAATGTCTTCAAATTGTAATAACTTTAAAATTAAATTTAATGGTGCTGCTATCTATGTTCTTATTGAAAAAACTTAAGGATTTAATAATTATAAATTAACGATTTGGATTTATTAATTAAAGGATAAAGCGTTTTGAAAGGAATATTATATGAAAACCTTTGTGCGGTCTTAGATCACACTTAGACCACTTGTTTAAAATTTGTGGTTTGTTTAGGGAGCCGCTTGCATATTGAAACAATCAAATTTTAATTTTTTTTTTTTTTTTTTACTACCAACGAATCATTTTAACACCAAGGTACGAATTATGGGCCCTCAAACTATTCCTTAACGTAAGTTTTCTCAAATTAATCATTAAAACATACGAATAATTCAATGTGAAAACATGAACTAATTTTGGAGGCGATCTTAAAAGTGCAATCCGCAACTATAAGGTTCTGGTTTAACAGGAATTTTATTAATACTTTTTCTAAGAAAGTGTCATTTGTGTGAAAAACATTAAATAAATCGTTCAAATATTCCATAGAATCATTAAGGTAGTTGTTACATTCATTAATAGTTTTTATGAAATTAATATTGTTTCCAAATTACAACGCAGATATTTTAACTCAAAAGTTTCTTCAATGAATAAGCTGATGTTTTGTATACGCATATTAGAAACCTATATAAATAGATTTCTGTTAAAATACTTGCTAATTAAAATACATAATTTTTTGAAATATTAATTATTTCAAACAATTTTTCTTGAAAAATGCATGAAATAAAATAATTCTATGTGATATACTTAACACTAATACAACAAAAATGGATCATCGTAAAAATATGAATGTAAATATTAAAAGTTCATTAAGATCTCAAAATTTTACTACTCCTAAATCTTTTCACTAAATGACTTCAAATTTGATGCCTGAAGCTAAATTTTACTCAATAATTGAAGTATCGTGCAAATTTGGGTAATGCTTTTGAAATTTTTAAAGTTTGTTTAAATTTAAATACGTAAATGAACCCCTAAGCTATTATTATTATTCATAAATAGCTATAGAAATCTCTTACTAATTCTATGGCACATTTTGTCTTTCTCTGTGAGATTTTGGCAATTAAAAAGTGTGTGGGTGATCTGTCT